>JAVSCE010000452.1:0-146835 GCA_032199065.1 Smutsia gigantea
AGGAAGATAATCTTAATTGAAGGTTGTGCTTAAAAATGGTAAACCAAAGTGATATATTTTAGAATTAAAAAGTCCTCAAAATGGAAAAAAAAATCATAGGAAACATCTTATTTGCCAACATTCCCTTGAAAATGTATTTAGTGTTCTCATTTAATTAAATCAAATTTTCCTTCTCTGTCCAATACTAAATAACATCCTACATTCCAGTTATGTATTCAGCCTGCTGATTTCAAGACCATAACATTTAAAAAAATATCTTCCCTTGGCATTTTCTCCCTGAGGTTTTTATTCCTTCTCTCCTCCACTTCCTTCCCTTTACAAATTTTGTCCTTGGCAGGGCTTCCTGGCAGTCTCCTTCCTGCTTTTGCCTCCTCATTTCTTCATTCCCAGGGTGAGATCATGGTCCTCATGGAGTGAACTGCTAATGGTGTTTAGATGTGGGATTTAGACAGAAGTCTCCACTGAGACAGTCTACCACACCATGACGGTGTGAAGAGACATTTTATTTTCCGTGATGAATGCTTTGTTGTTCTATTTTTGTCATTTCAACAATCGGTGGTGATAAACAGGGCAAGTGTGTTAAATTACCACTCCCTGAAAGTACCCTCTGTTCAACCCCTCACCTTCATCCCTCATCAATTACTTTTTTCCAAAAGACTGATGATAGAGTTTAGCACCTTAAAACACATTATTTAGCCTCCAGGATATAGGCAGAATATGTTCAAGAGTCCCCGACTGTCTCCAAAATTTAAAATGTCATACCTTCACTATATGAAGTAGTATTACTTAGACTCCTGTATTAGGGGGAAAAAAATAAGAAAACTCTGTCTGAAACTTCCTGAGCAAATGACTGTGATATATGATATAACAGGGTGATCTTTCATGAGGTCAGCCTCCCAGGACCACAGTGTAGATAGCAGTGAGGTATGTAAAGATGTTCCTTTCCTGTGAAATGTACCCACCGGTGCCTGCAACACATAAATACTCAGTGACATGTTAGTTCTTTTTACTCCTCCCTCTTCTTCCCCAGCCTTGAGTAAGAAATAGGTCACACATGCAGTGAAGACAATGACACTATCGGGAAATTAACAATACAGGAAACATGGCATTTTGGCCACACTATTGCTGGAATCATGAGAAACAGAAACTCAATCAGGCTGCTCTGCTGCATTGAAAAATCAACTGCAGCAGCAATGAAACAATGGCTTACACCACCTACAGGACACAGTTTGAGCTCCTTTGCTTGGACCCTTAATGTTTGAACTCCCAAATCTTATTCCTACATTAAGAAATGAGCAAAAAAACACCAAACTTGATTCCTCCACTAAAAAATTGTTTCAGAACAAAGCAGGCTTTTTATCCTCTCTGAACTCTTATCTATGGAATGCCTCCCTCCTGGAATGCCCCTCCCCTTGCCTTTGGGGTCAGGGCCTTCCCCCACACCCCCACCCGGGGTTTTATTTTGCTAATGTTTTTTTTATTCTTCAAAACCTGCATCAGAGTCATCTCCTCTTAGATGCCTCCCCCGACACCTCTTCCTCAGTCTGAGTTAGGCATACACACATACATACCCAGCAGGCAGGTGCATCTGACCCTGACTGTCACAACATATTTGCATACTTGAGTGCTGCACTTACTGCTTCCTTGACTGCCTCCTGTGACTTAACTTAAGGAAAGGGCCTTTAGTTGCTATGTCTCCATGTACCTTGGACCTAATTTGTGTTGAAAAATTCTTGTTGACTAAATGGATGATGAGTTGTGTGTTATGGTAGAAAGCATAAAGAAAAGAGGCTACACTCAAAAGCTATTTCTGAATTAGTATCCATAGCATTATTTGACATAAAGTTCCTATATATGTGTTCTTGTATATATATATTTTCTTCCAAAAAATTTGAAATTTGAAAGGTTATGTAGATTTTATTATTGTTTTTGAGGGGAGAGGGATGATAAAGATAATATAAGGAAAGGAGTTAGAACTTTCGACTTAAAAAAAAAGGGATGAAGATTAGGAACATGCTTCAAAGCAGTATTACTACAATGCCTTTGGCCTTTTAAGCATCTTCCAGCTGATTGATTCTGGGGTACTTTAAAATCCATGATCTCTTGATACTGCTTAGCAGGGTTCTTTCTTTTTTTTCAAAATGCTTTATAAACTAGTTGACCTCTACTCACCGCAATGCAGAAAAACTGAGGTCAGAGATGAAGGTGGGCCCAGTTCCGATGAAATGGGTTCAAATGTGTCCATAGTGCCTAACCCTGGTGCCTTCTGAGCATTAGTGGTTGTGGATAACTGCTCTATGATTCAAAACAAGACTGTGGCATCATTGAATTAATTAGACAAGAGTATAATTAGGAATGAAAGCCCTTTAGTTTCCTAACCACTAATAGTATGAAATGAAGCACAATAAATATACTCCAAACTTTGATGAGCTTTATTTTGATTAATTAGCAGGTTTTAATAGCCTTTCATAATGTGACAGTTATTTTATTGATCCATCTAATTAAGGATCACGAAAGGGCCTTTGATGACTAGTTTCCTCTTGAGTCCATCCAACGTGCTCAAGTGGCTGCTCAGAATAATGTCAGCAATGTTATATGCAGTGTTGAATACGTGTATATATTCATGTGAGGCATGCAAATATGTCTATTGCATACTTTTATTTCACTTTTGGGCACTAGATAGAGATGAAAAGGATGGAATACTGATAGGTGAGAATGATTTCAAACTGTGTAAATATCACATCAAATGCCCTGCAAAGAGTAGATTTTAATTATTTATAGCTATTGATCTAAAATTTGACTTATTCATTGTGTACTTATTTCCAGCATGACACACATGACAGGACTGACATATTCTACTAAAATTTGCAATAGCTGGGAGACCATGCATTAGGAGTATGTGATATTTCACAAGCAATTCTATGCTTCAGTAAGAGATCAGATAATTGTACGAGCCAGGGCCTTTTTAGCCTCATTTAATTGGTAGAGTGAAATATAAAACAAATGAACAAACAAAAACACATGGGAAAATCACAAATAAACCCTGTGTGATATAGTCGGGGTATTTTTTTTTCTTTCTTTGTTTTTTTCTCCAAAGGAGCCAGGATGCCAGCCTGGAGAAAAGCAGCAAGGAACTAGGAGGCATAAATATACCTCTGGGCCAGCAGCATGCTCTGTGGGGCTGATTATGCTTGGGCAGGTGACACAAGTTCTGTTATTTCTACTTTGCAAGGTGGGACTCCCAATATGGGAATAATCAAAAGATTGGAAGGCTTTTCAAAGTTCATGGGCAGTCATAAATGTCAATACCAACACCTGACAAGCCTTTAAATAAGTGTCCTTCTGTCCAGCCTTCCTGTTTCTCTCCTTCCTTTTTCTATCTTGTGCTTTGCCATGTTAGTCGGTGCTGCTGCAAAACCATATTAATATGGTGCACTACAAGGCGTGGTAAGATGGCGTCAGAAAGCAGAATATTAAATTCAAGTATTTCAGGAATTGAGCCGCCCGTGAATGGGCTTAAATTTTATAAAGGAAATATCAAAGTCTGATGGCTCTTCCAGTGGTTAAAAGTTTACTTTTCAGAAAGTAAAGTATTATCTTAGTAAAGGCAGATAAATTATTCATAGTGGATGTTCCAGTTCATCAGAAAACTGCATGGAGAGTTGGAGTTTTGCATAATTGTAAATATATGACTTGTTAACTTAAAAAGTAAAAAATGTTAGCCTAATAATTCCAACATAATAGAGAGTTGTACTTCAACTTCTGCCTTACACCCATTCAAATGTACTTCAGTAAATTATATTTTCCTTATTTTAAAGAAATGTATAAATGAAATGCTAGGTGACTGTGAATCAGTGGCAGAGTGTTTTTGGATAACCGATTTTTTTTAAGTTCTAACATCTGGTAAGTCCATAAAAGGAAAATATAAGCTGCTCCTCTGCCCCCAAATTTTAAATGAATATTGCTTATTTACATAGACAACATGGAATTTAATGTATTTTTCAATGTACTGGGTTCTTCAGTTTTTAAAGAGAATTTGGTAAGCATGGAAATATGAGAACTTGTATTTTTTGCTCAAAAGCAAAAAACATGTCATGCTCAAGCCTGGGACATGGACCATCTTAATTATGAATTTATATCTTGCTGAATTTGTATCAAGTTGTACAATTTTACAATTGCTGAATTGAGAAATGTCTCCGTTTCGGAAACTGCGTATCAGGAATAAAACATTATACCATGTTCAATATAGTTGCAGAAATAGTGTTTTCAAGGTACAAAGTTAGAAATATCTCAGGACTGTACATAGCAACATTTGGTACTATTTAAATTATGAACGATGAAGAAAGAGTTGAGTTTTATTTTTAAAAAATTGGTAGAGGAAAGTACGTCTTTATTAGTAAAAAATACTTATCAAAAGGAACAAATTATCTCCATGGCCAACACTGTGATCATGATTCTCTTGAATATTTATTTGAAACTATGTATCCTAAATAATTAATGATTTTTGTTTCAATTGCAAGGACTTTACCAAAACAGCAAACGTTTTGAAAAATCACACTGCATTTCCAATTCTACTGAGCATCTAAGCAGAAAAAATCTTTTGTGTGGGGCTAGCAAGTTGCTGGGACTGGGGATGGCAGCCGTGCCAGGGAGATCCAGGTTTTTTTATGCTCCAGAATGTCCTTGTGTCTCGTGGGCACACCCTTCAGACTCTCATCCGGGGAGCTGGGATGTGTCTGAGCGCAGACCCCTCTCCCTGCCCAGATTCTTTTCCTTTCCTTTCTCCTCTTGCAATTGCTGGAGGAATTCTGCATAAGCCCTGCTCTCTTCTTATCCCTTGTCAAGTCCCCTGCTTTATCATGGTGAGCAGTCCATGCCTTGTGGATCTGGGATAATGCCTCTGCGACTTCTGGACTTGGAACTCTGACGGCTGCCCTCCTCCCAATCCCAAGCATAAATGAGTCAGAGTTGTGTCCTTTCTCCTTTTAATCTTGCCTTTTTTGGCTAGGTAAGGGTAGCTGCTCTGACTGCATCTCTTAGTTACTAATTGGCAGAGCAAATCTTCACATTTTCTCTGTTGTTTTCACTCTTACTTTCTGAGGAGGGGGTTTTATATGGATATGAATTTGAACATTGTTTCTAATCACCACAGCTCTTCTCCTAGAGTGCTTTGCTTAATAATACACATCCTCTGTTTTTACAGGCCCAATACTAGTTAGATATGTGGTTGACTCAGATGTTTCTTCCTTTGATCTTGAACCCACTGAAATTGATGACAACCAGAATCATGCTTCCCTAGACTTCAAAGCAATGATAAAACAGAATCCTTTGGATTTACATGTCCTCTTGTCTTGTAGGAGATTAATACTTCCCTATATTGTGAGAACACATAGAAGATATTCCCCTTCAGTTGATTCCTAAGGAAGATCTTCAAAAGTGTCCACCGTCTGTCCTTGGAAGTGCAACTCCAGGACCCGAGGCACCACCCCAAGCTGAGTTTCTGGCTGATTTAGCTCATTGATCAGTTTTACTTTAAAGAAGGGATTCATACCTGCCAGCTAGTGCTTCACACACACATAACACATTCTGGGAGTAGACTGCATGGATATACCTGGGTCTGTCCTTAATACTTGTATTTTATACAACAAAATTTGGGTTGTTTTAGAACTATGGACATATGAAAGGTAGGAGTGAATTTGTCTAAGACAGATTGGAAAGAGAAGTGAGGCTCTGCACTACCTGAGTGTGGGTCAAGGGAGACTGGTGTGCCTGGTACTGATCCTGAATCCATGGAGAGCGCTGTTCCAGCGTGGTTAGACATATGCTCTTCTTGTCTGATTCCTTGTTTGCTCAATGTTGTTTTGATTGCTTTACCTCCTTGGTGTATACAGTGTTGCTGAGAGAAATGCGAATGCTGACTCCTGTCTTGAAAATGAGGCAATTTTTGTTCAGTTCATTCTACAAATGGTTGAGTATCTGCCCACTATGCAATACAGAATGTGCTAGAATTGTCTTACAGTAATAACAGATCCTGCTTTCAGTCTTGCAGGGGAAATGAGACCTATTCCCCAATAGAGGTGATGAAATATACAAATAGTAAGGAAAAATAAAAAGGTTATGAGAGAGAAAAGAAATTATTTTTCTGATGAAAAAGTGTGTTTTTGATAGCTTTAAGGATATGTATAATTTAAATGTTTTAAGACCAACTACAAGGCGTTTGCTCTACCTGGGAGTGGAAAAACAAAGGGGAATTAAGTGGAAAATGAGTCTGGCTGGGGTGGAATGCTTATGAGGGAGGCATTGTCAGGAAACTGACTTTGAAAGACAAGTTGTATCAAGACCACAGAAAGCTTGGATGCCAGGCTGAATAATTCAAATTTTATTGGATTTAGTTCCCCGCAAGATTAATCTGGCAGTGGTGTGTAAAAGGTTTTGGCATAGGAAGATGTGTTAACAGGCTGTCAGCATCTAGGTGAAAGTACAACCTTGCCATGCTCCTTGGTTTGTATAGAGGAAAGTACAAATAGGGATATAAAATCCAACCTACATGGAAGAACATGAGAGGCATTATTTGATATAATGAGTAAACCATCATATTATTAGGGCTGAGCCAGGCAACATAATAATGGCCACTATGAGAGCTAATGCAATAGGGTATATTAATATTAGGCGTATCAGTGTACCGAGGTAAGCTGTATTGACTTTGTGCTTATAACACCTGAATTTGTAGTTTTGAATATATAAATAAGTCAATCAACAAAATTGATTGAAACCCCCTGCTAGTTTTAGTGCAAAGACATTCATCACAAAATGACATCTGTCTTTGCCATTTTACTTGTGTTAGTCTAATTGCTTCCAAAAAGGTTTTGATTTACTTAAGATTGAAAACAAAAACATTAAAGTCAGGGCAAAGAGTGAATGAAAGTTACTATGATGGAGAACAAAGCTTCTCCTTGTATTTTCAGATAGCTAAGACAAATATTATGATAAATTATAACTGTCAGTAGCAGATTGGAGACAAATGTCTTTTTGTGACACTAAGTGCTCTAAGAAATAAATTGCTCATGATAAAAAGGACTTGAAACAAAAATGGACAGAGTTGTCAATCTGAATTCCACAGAAAGTAAAATGGTTCTTCATGTAGTCATTTCACATAATCTTTCAAAAAATCAGAAAAGAGAAATGAATTGCAGTTCTGTGAAGTCACTTCTGTGGTGTATTACAGTAATTAGCCCATATCTAGATTCTCTGATAAAATTTGGTAAATGAAGGAAGCTTAAGTAAACTTAGTGTTTCTCAAAATGTAATCCTCATCATTTGTGATTTCTGTTGAGAACAAGGGCTTCAGTCCTACTGCATCAGCATCTTTGGAACCTGAAAAATAATATATTTTTAATATAAATCCCAGTTACGTACATGTGTATGTGTGTAGTTTTGCTCATCAAAATTTGAGGGACACTGAACTTGAGAAACAGTTAAGTAGCTTTTCTCTTAATTTCTCCTGAATGTGTATATTTGTTTTTTACTGCGGTCATACAACACAATGCACAAATCTTTATAGCTCAGTGAATTTTGACATATATATACACTCATGTAACCATCATCCAGATCAAGGAATATGTATTTTCTTAATTGAAATTTTAACAGAAACATGAATCAGTAGCTTCATCAAAAGCTAACAGGTATGTTTTGGATGCAAAGCTGGCTTTGTGTTATGAACAGCTTACCTAGATGCTTGCCCAGGTGGAGACCATCTTTCTGCAGCTAACTGGTGGCATCTGGGGTTTTCCTAATGTGAGTAACATCCTAGTCTTCTCTGCTAGGGATGACATAGAAGTAAACAGATTTACTTTACTTTATATACTCTCAATTGTATTTAATAAATAAAGATATCAAAGTGAAGGAGAAAGGAACCTTAGCCACAATTATTTGAAGAAAAGTTTACATCTGTAACACTTATTTTATCATGACAAATAATAGCAGTTGATAACATGGGCAACGTCAGCTACACATTACCAACGCCATGTTAAAAAATGTTTAGATTAAAGAGCCAGTTCAGTTTGCATTCAGGAAGGTTTCTCTCTAATTCTAGCCTCTCATTCATGAATACTGCCCTACTTTCCTACCATGGTTGCACTTTCCAACCTGGCAGCATATTTGTATGAAACCCAAAGAGAAAGCATTCTGGACCAGATTTCTTGCTGTCTGCATTGAAAAGTTATCAGCTTTCCAAAAAAAGCTGAAGGCACTGAATTCCTCCCTCTGGAAACCATGTGATGATATCTGAGGTCAGATTTAACTAGTTGCTGGCTGAGGAAGAACAGAAGGATTTCATGACACCACCCTGGAATTTACAGACAGGGGGCATGTAGATTCATTAAGACTGGTATTTTCTGTTACAATTAGGGGAAATATTTAGCTTTGTTTATTTTAATTGAATCAGTATGATTTCTTATGTCCAGACATTGTTCATAATTAGTATTTATTGTTTGGCTAGAAATATCCTGAAACTACTGATAAAATTTAGCTGATTTGATCTTTTTAGTGGTTATGGATACAAAGATACTTTTCTGTTTCTTTACAAGAGAATATGATTAACTGGTTGCATGGTGTGATTTAAATGAGAACAGGGCTCAGGCAATTCTTATATTATTTCTGATTCCATCAAAGTCTTGCCTATAACATAAGTGATGAATACATTCGTTTCCTAGGTATAACTCAAAAGCAATATTTTAGTGGTCTAAAATAATCTCTGAAGCTCCAGTAAACATTTAACCCTTTTGGCATGAGTAGTGTCAGGCTCAGTAAATATGATGAAATAGTATTTTCTTTCATAGATTACACACTTGTCAGATATGTCATCTCTCTTATCTTTACATATCAGCCTGCAGTAGCATTTAAAGCGTTTTTACATTCTTCTTGAAATGATGCAGTATTTTTTTTTCCTGAGAATTTGCTTTCTAGGGTATTAATTCTAATACCCTCCCTATTGATCACATCTTTTTGTTTTCAGTACAAAGGTTTAAAATGCATGTGCCCTGAGTTAAGGCTGCCAAGTTTAATTTAAACTTTAAAATAGAGATAGTAAAGTTGCAGTCATTTATCATCTGTGATAAGTTTTTATTGTCAAGCATAAAGAAATGAAGCCTCAGATTAAACAGGCAAGCAAGACATAAATGGTAGAATCAGTAAACAATTTAACAAGCCCAATTTAACTTAAAAAATATGAGTTTCAAGCCAGATAGCCTCCAGTAGGCATCAGGCAGTGGGACCAGTGGGAAAATGCTTTTGCTTATGGCATTTTGCAGTCGTCAGAGTGACTTTCCTTAGGTTATTTCATTTGATCCTCTTGAGATTAAAAAAAAAGGCCAATCAAACTGACCTTAAAGAACAAAGCTTAGGATGGTAAGAATCCTGGTGGACAAACCAGCAGTGAAGAGCTCAGTACCTGCATATTGGACCTGCGCTGCAATACCACCTGTATGACTTGAGGAAAGTTACTTAACTACATACCCCTTCAAAGTTGCTATTTCTCCATTAGCAAAATTAGGGCTTAAGGTTGTGAGGAGTAAATGAGGTGTTCCATGCACATTTGTAAACGAAGAAAAGACTTAGATTCAAAGGGAAGAAAAGAATGGAATTATTGACTAAGATAACCAAGCGTAGGAAGGAGAGTGTTGAGCTGGTCTTCTGGGCCACCAGAATTGAAGCCCATTTAGATGACCAAGCCTTGCTGGACTGCCCTGTCCATCTCTTATCTCTCCTTCTCTCTTTTTATAAGGCTTTAGTCATTTGCATCTCTAATTTTTAGTTTCTCTATTGGAGAGGATCCAGCAACCTTTCTTCTATGTCCTGACACTAGGAAATACTAGGAAGTATTCGAATTTTGAGACCTTTTGCCAGTTTCTGAACCATTACCCGTTTTTGTGTGATAAGGTGTACTGCCAAGCTGGATCCAGCATAGCTCAATGACCATGTCTTTCTCTAGGACCCCAGGGTTCCGAGACTGGCACATCCACACAAACACAACTAGAAAAGCATTTTTCAAAGGGAGGGTGGGGGGTTGACCTAAAGTTCAATGGAAATTAAGTAATGACCAGCACAGTAGGTGAATGGCTAGTGCCTGGCCTTTGGGAAGCATTCCATACATAAAAGTTCTTTTGTGCCTTAGTTTTTGTTATTAGAAGTAGAATTGTCTTCTGTGTCCTTTCTTAAATGTATTTAGTGTCCTTTCTACTGTAGCCCTCTGCTCCATGGGAACATAACTGCCAAATAGGTAAACTGCCTTCTCCAATTCATTTTAGTTCTTTCTCTGCCAAGGAACACTCACCTGGACCTGCCTGCCTTTAAATATCTCAAATTCCAGAATTACTCTTCCCACCCTTGTAGTTGGTAAAAACACTCACATTACAGGACTGATCCATTAGCCCTCAGTAAGATTATCTTTTATTTAAAAGAGAAGTTTATAAATCTTGATATATCTTTGGATAAAGGTATGTGTCTGAATTTGAAAGGTCAGCAGTGGACATGGTGATTGTCTGTGTCTTTTGCCTGTGTGGCACACTGCCTGCTCCACACAGCGCTGACATTTCCTCACTCCACTGTTTTGCTTTTCCTTCCGTCCAGTTCTCCTTCCACCAGACCCTCAAAAGATCAGTAACTTAACAAGTTTCTGAAAGATAAACACACATGACCACAGGAAATGTATCTTTTCAGTAGCTCTGGAAAGTCACTTGAAAGATAAATCATAGAGAAAAGAATAATGGAAATTAAGTGCAAACTGCTTATGTATAGGCAGTAATAGAGGTAAAGTTCCAAGATCATACCAGGGAAATGGAAGCAAAAACAGATCATTCCTCTGCATGATGGTTGAGAGTTTGATGGGCTACAGTGAGTTCATAGATATGGGTCCATCCTCAAGGAGATAATTTTGAGGGAGGAAGACAAAAATACTACTAGATAAAGCTAGAGAACACTAAAGAGAAGGGAAAATATAGTGAGGCAAGGCTTTAATTTGAGAAATATGTCCTGAGAAATATCACTTATTTCATATTTTGAACCAATGATGAAGACTAGAGATTTTGTCACAGGTAAAGAAAAACCTAAAATAGGCCCCTTCTTTTTTGTGTATTGGTAATTCAACAAATGAACATTAGATTTCTATAGTAGATGGAATTTTTGCCTCTAAAAGTTACCATGGAGTGTCTTCCTTTCTCAAACTTTTCAGTATTTCTCCATTGCTTTTCAGAATTTCCCCATGCTGGTTAATAACTTATTAACTGATAGTAAGCTGAGTCGCTGATCCTCAGCAAGGATATATCTGCTAAAAACTATGCAGATTAGCTGAAGTGAGATACTCATTCAAATGCACATCTCAGACCTCTAGAGGCTTTTGATAACACTAACAATATATCTTACAGAACTAGCAAAACCTGCTTGTGTATCAAAAGTTATTCTAAACTTCTATTACTTTCAATTGAAGATTGCATTGTTGAAAGACCTTTACCCTCTAGGCTCCTAGGTCTGGCTTTGGATAGAAGTAACACCTCCAAGAGGATCATCAGCAAGATAACTGACTGTCTGTGGTAGGCTATGAGTATTTATCAGTGCTCTTCTTAATGGAATCTCCACTGTGTTAAGTCTAGAGAGGATCAGCTCTGACAAGGGAAGGTTTCAGGCCCCAGAGGACAAAGACAGCCAACCCTCACTTCCGTGAAATTTTCCATGTGTGAGATCCTTCACCAGATTTTTACCAAATCATAAAATCTGGCAAAGCTATCCCTCATTTGGCTTGTTGTTTTTGAGTTGTGTGCCTGTGGGGTGGTTTTCTTTGATTTGTGTTAATTCCTAACTCAACCTAAATAGATACTATGTGGTAGCCACTGAAGCATGTAGCACAGAAATATCATTCTTTTCCTCAGGAAATTCGATCCTTTCAAAAAGATATCAGTGAAGTCATTTGCAGTTTTGTGATGATGGACATAGTAGGCAAGTTATGAGTGTTGAAGGATGAAGATGTAATAATTTTTCTTCCAAATGGTTGTGATCAAGTTTATAATCCTTGATATTTATGTAGAGCCCTACAGCTTCAAATCACTGTCGTATGTATTCTAGCTCTCCATTCCTGTTTAATATCTTACTCTTGTTTCTTTGTTAGGAAGGGAAGGGAAGAAGTAGTAGGACATAGGTTGAATAATATAAAAGCGCTTTGCAGTTTCTTTGAAAGAAATTCTCCCAGACATGTGGATGGTGCATTTACCTCACAAGATTGCTGCCATGAAGCATCAAAGACTTTAATAACTCACACCAAGAAAATGACGTGATTCAGATGCTTGATGGTCTCAAATGAATATTTCAGAGGTTGATGTGATGGAATCAGTTTATTGAAGACTTCTGAAAGGCCCCATAAAGGATGTTCACCTCCCATGAGCAGAATTTCTTGAATAAAAGCATGTATAAGGATATCCTCATTCATGTATTCCAAGCTAACATCTTAATTCTTAAATTTACACAGGTTTCATAGAGGGGCTCAGAAATTGAATGTATGACTTTTTTCTCATGTTGTTTGTGAAATAGTCATAGTTGTGATGATAAGCTTTGTAGGCCATCTGTTCTATATAAGAAGGAAATGGAACAGGAATCAGTATCCAAGTTTGTTGATCAGAAAATTAGTGACTTACCTATAGTTGCATGTGATCATTGGTAAAAGAAGGAAAACAAAGATTTCCAGGTACACTGATATCAAGTGAGCTTTTACTAAACTTTAGAATGAAGGTGAGGTGAGAAAGACATGCTATATTGAAAGATAAACAGCACGGCATGGTGAAACTAGGACTGGATGCATGGTGAAGAAAAGTGGGCTCTGGTAGCATCATTCTGATGAACTCACTAAAACTTTATCTGTATCTTCACCTATATCTTGCTTTCCTTGTGTATAATGTAAGGCAATTTTTATCTAAAACTTCTTAGCACCTCTCATTTTTATTCCTGCTAATGCACAAGTAGAAAAAGGCCAATTTTGTGTCAGAATAAGAGGAAAGCTTCATTGGCAATGATCCTGGGCTGAATTAAAAAGAGAGTATGGTGGGTACAGTTGAAGCAAGAATCTTTACAGAAAGGGGCCTCCACAGGTATGTTTCCAGTTCCCTAGGTAAAAATTTACTTTACTATGTGCTGTGTATAATCTTTTGAAAGATAAATCCATTTTTATCTCTTTTCTATGTCCGTATTATATTTATTTTAACACAGTTAATTTGACTACAGTTAAATTGCAGTCATATATATTGCAATACAGGCCTACCTCAGAAAAGAAGAACAATTCCATATGAACAGTTTAAACTTACAATTAACGAAACTAGAAAAAGTAGAACAAATGAGGCCCAAAGTCAGTAGAAGAAGGAGGGACATAATAAAGATTAAAGCAGAAATAAATTAAATCAAGAAGAATAAAACAATAGAAAGAATCAATGAAAGCAAGACCTGGTTCTTTGAGAATATAAACAAAATAGATAAACCCCTAGCCAGACTTATCAAGAAAAAAAAAGTCTACACACATAAACAGAATCATAAATGAGAAAGGAAAAATCACTATGGACAGCACAGAAATACAAAGAATTATTAGAGAATACTATGAAAAATCATATGGTAACAAACTGGATAACCTAGAAGAAATGGAACTTTCTAGAAAAATACAACCTTCCAAGGCTGACCCAGGAAGAAACAGAAAATCTAATCTGAACAAACCAATTACCAGCAATGAAATTGAATTGGTAATCAAAAAACTACCTAAGAACAAAACTCCTGGATCAGATGGTTTCACCACTGAATTTTATTAAACATTTAGTGAAGACCTAATACCCATCCTCCTTAAAGTTTTCCAAAAAGTAGAAGAGAGAATACTTCCAAACTCATTCTATTAAGCCAGCATCACTCTAATACCAAAACCAGCCAAAGACTTCACCAAAAAAGAAAATTACAGACCAATATCCCTGATGAACATAGATGCAAAAATACTCAACAAAATATTAGCAAAAAAAATTCAAAAATATATGAAAAAGATCATGCATCATGATCAAGTAGGATTTATTCCAGAGATGCAAGGATGATACAACATTTGAAAATCCATCGACATCATCCACCACATCAACAAAAAGAAGGACAAAAACCACATGATCATTTCCATAGATGCTGAAAAGCATTTGACAAAATTCAACATCCATTCATGATAAAAACTCTCAACAAAATGGGGTATAGAGGGCAAGTACCTCAAACATAATAAAGGCAATATATGACAAACCCACATCCAACATTATACTTAACGGCGAGAAGCTGAAAGCTTTTCCTTTAAGATCAGGAACAAGACAAGGATGGTCACTCTCCCACTGTTATTCAACATAGTTCTGAAGGTCCTAGCCACAGCAATCAGACAACACAAAGAAATGAAAGGCATCCAGATTGACAAGGAAGACATTAAACTGTCCCTGTTTGCAGATGACTTGATGTTGTACATAAAAAACCCTAAAGAATCCACTCCAGAACTACTAGATCTAATATCTGAATTCAGCAACATTGCAGGATACAAAATTAATACACAGAAATCTGTTGCATTTGTATACACTAATGATGAACTAGCAGAAAGAGAAATCAGGAAAACAATTCCATTCACAACTGCATCAAAAAGAATAAAATACCTAGGAATAAGCCTAACCAAGGAAGTGAAAGACCTATACTTTGAAAACTTTAAGACACTCATGAAAGAAATTAAAGATACCAATAAATGGAAACACATCCCATGCTCATGGACAGGAAGAATTAATATTATCAAAATGGCCTTTCTGCCTAAAGCAATCTACAGATTCAATGCAATTCCTATCAAAATACCAACAGCATTCTTCAACGAACTAGAGAAAATCGTCCTAAAATTCATATGGAACCACAAAGGACCCCAAATAGCCAAAGCAATCCTGAGAAGGAAGAAGAAAGCTGGCGGGATTATGCTTCCTACCTTCAAGCTCTACTACAAAGCCACAGTAATTAAGACAATTTGGTACTGGCACAAGAAACAGACCCATAGACCATGGAGCAGACCAGAGAGCCCAGATATAAACCCAACTATATATGGTTAACTAATATATGATAAAGGATCCATGTACATACAGTGGGGAAATGACAGCCTCTTTAATAACTGGTGTTGGCAAAACTGGACAGCTACATGCAGGAGAATTAAACTGGATTATTGTTTAACCCCATACACAAAAATAAACTCAAAATGGATCAAAGACCTGAATGTAAGTCATGAAACCATAAAACTCTTAGAAGACAACATAGGCAAAAATCTCCTGAATTTAAACATAAGCAACTTCTTCCTGAATATATCTCCTTGAGCAAGAGAAACAAAAGCAAAAATGAGCATCTGTGACTACATCAAACTTAAAAGCTTCTGTACAGCAAAGGACACCATCAGCAGAATAAAAAGGCATCCTACAGTACAGGAGAATATATTTGTAAATGACATATCTGACAAGGGGTTAACATCCAAAATATATAAAGATCTTACATGCCTCAACACCCAAAAAGCAAATAACCCGATTAAAAAATGGGTGGAGGATAATGAAGAGACAATTCTCCAAAGAAGAAATTCAGATGGTCAACAGAAACTTGAAAAGATGCTCCACATCACTAAATCATCAGGGAAATGCAAATTAAAACCACAATGAGATATCACCTCACACCATTAAGGATGGCCAGCATCCAAAACACTAAGAACAACAAATGCTGGTGAGGATGCGGAGAAAAGGGAACCCTCCTACACTGCTGGTGTGAATGTAAACTAATTCAACATTGTGGAAAGCAGTATGGAGATTCCTCAAAAAACTAAAAATAGAAATACCATCTGACCCAGTAATTCTACTCCTAGGAATGTACCTGAAGAAAATAAGATCCCTGATTTGAAAAGACATATGCACCCCTGTGTTTATTGCAGCACTATTTACAATAGCCAAGATACGGAAGCAACCTAAGTGTCCATCAGTAGATGAATGGATAAAGAAGGTGTGGTACATATACACAATGGAATACTATTCAGCCATAAGAAGAAACAAATCCTACCATTTGCAACAACATGGATGGAGCTGGAGGATATTATGCTCAGTGAAATAAGCCAAGTGAAAAAAGACAAGTGCCAAATGATTTCCCTCATTTGTGGAGTAAACAACAAAGCAAAACTGAAGGAACAAAACAGCAGCAGACTCAGGGACTCCAAGAAGAGACCAGCGGTTACCAAAGGGGAGCTGTGTGGGAGGGTGGGTTGGGCAGAAGCGAGATGGGAATTGAGGGGTATTATGTTTAGTACACATGGTGTGAGGGGTCACAGGGAAAACAGTGTAGCACAGAAAAGGGAAATAGTGAATCTGTGGCATCTTATTACACTGATGGACAGTAACTTCAATGGGGTATTGCTGGGGACTTGATAATATGGGTAAATGTAGTAACCACTTTGTTTTTTCATGTGAAACCTTCATAAGAGTATATATCAATAATATCTTAATAAAATTTTTTTTTAAGTAAATTGCAGGCATATTATATGGATATATGACTATATAACTATATTTAATGTTACATAAGACTGTTTCCCCACCTCATTGTATTTGGTTCATTTTGATTATATGTATATATGTGTGTGTTTGTGTGTGTTGTGTATACATAATTGCATAATTAAAATGAACCAGATTATACTAGATGCACAGCATTTCTCCTAGATGTTTTTCAAATTCATGTTAGGTCTAGTTGTTGGATTTTGTTTTGAAAAAATACCTCGTGTACTTAAAAAATTAGAACATAAAATATAGTTTCATGAGATTTGCATGGCATACTAATCTCTGTATAAATGCAGTGCTAAAATATGTGACTAAACAGTGCTAAAATAGGAGTTTTTTAAAACACTTTACATTGTTGAAATATGAAATAATAGTTATCTTCATGTATTTCTCCTAAAACAAACTGGCCAAAGTTTTCTGACACACAAATGTGATTCATTCTTAAGGCTAATTTTCTTAAATGGAAAGCTTTTACTTATTAAAAATGTAGAGCTGTTGTACCATGTTACTTTCCATCTGTAAAACTTAAATTTGAAGACAGTCTGTATAATTTGACTGGTGGGTTACATGCAGCTGTGAATGGTTTGGGGCTGTAAACACAAAGATTATTCCAGTGTGTCAGTAATTTTACAATCAGACCACTGTAGATAAAGGAACCTGAAAATACAGGTGCACCAATTTTAAATGAAGGTGCATGCATTTTACACAAAGTAAAAATATAAAATACCATAAGTTGTACATAGTATCCATGAATTTAGTTTTTGGACCAAACTACCAATAAATGGTAGAACTGTTTTGGCTCATCAAAACGCTTTCTCCAGAGTTCCAGTTTGTAGCAGTTTTCTTTATTTGTTCTGTCAAATTATCTCAACAAATAGGCCTAAATGGTTGGTGGGAAAAAAATGGTTTGTGGTGCGTGTGTTCACACACATTACTTTGAAGGGTAATATAAATAAAACCATTAAACTTAAGAAGTTAGGCAGAGACATTGGCAGGGATCTAGCCCTTGGTTTAGTGATTAGGTTAGTGGTTGAGTAGCAGGGACTAGTCTCCTTCACCTCATTCTTCAAATCACCCTCTCTCAGGGGTGAAAGTTTATTACTGTCAACTTTTACATGATTACTAAGCAAAGTCCATGCTAGTTGGTGTATTCTAATTTTCATGTAGGAAAAGTAGTTTGAGTTACTCTGAAACATTGCAAACATTTGACCAGGTTTTAATTTCTTTTTAATATAAGTACCTACTCTGGGAATATTTGTTTATCCTATTGATTCTGAATATGAACTTCGTAACAGAGTTACATAGGAACCTTCTCTTGCCTATAAAATTTTATAAGGACTACTTGATTGCAGAGCAGTTAGGGTATATAGAATATAGGAGTACTAGAAGATACATAGAATATAGAAAATAGGAATAACAGAATATACATATATTTAACTGTACAATATTCTATATATAAAAATGTAAAGAATATTCTTGTAGAGTAGCTATTATCATGTAAATATTGGATGCCAGGGAAGATTTCTTGATAAGGAAAAGAGACCTCATGGAGTGGACAGATAAGGCAGCCACATATGGTACTCACAACTGAGTGTTGGTAATTGAGAAGCATCACTAGGTCTGTCAATAGGGTTGTCTTACACAGTCTAGAAAAGTTGGATTAACCATCCAACTGTAAAAAGAGATAAATAGATAGCTTTAAATATAGGTCATTCAGGAACTTTCTTTCTCCATGAAGCTATGTCCAGACAGAAAAAGAGGAGTATGGTTTACAGGAACCATCCAGATGATACAAAGAAGTCAACAAATGTACACAACCCTTACTTCTAGATGTAAAAATAAAATTAACTTGGATTTGATGAAGTTCACAGAATTATTAGTTTCATGTCACAAAGATTTCTCCTGCTCTGGTTAATTCTATCCAGAATTTAATCCACACAGCATAGGTATACAGAAAAATAATAATATTACACTTTACCTTTCTGTAGAATTCTGGAATGAATGTAACAATCTTAAGACTGATACTAGTCATATAAAATGTATCAATTCTTGATTTCTGGCACAAGATACACAATTACCTAGATTTTCTCTGTTAAGCAAACTGGAATCATATTTGATGTATTCATTGATTTACCAGATAACTGACCGTCACAGATTTTGTATTAAATTTTAACTGTGAAAGAGAGAGACTGCTTTACAGAAATAATCAGAAAAAAGAATATTAAAACCATTATTTCTTAAATACCAAATTGGTGAAAAACTTTAATAGTCTGACAACAACCATTTTGTAGTTACAGGAGAGAGAATGCTCCTGCAGTCAAGTAGAAAGGTAAACCACATTTGACAAAGATGAAGACACACACACTCAGTGGCCCAACCTATTCAACATGTGAGCTCTAGAGAAATGTTCACACAATAAAGGAGATATGTATGAGCTTTTATAGCACCATTTTTTTCAGTGGTAAATATTGGAATCAATGTAGATGTGTGTGTGTGTATACACAGCCACACAAACACATACATATACATAATGGAATACTATTCAGTAGTGAAAATAAATGAACCACAGCTACATGGAGTAACAGAGATGGAATTTACAAGCATAGTTTTGAATGAAAAATAAAGGTGCAGAAGAATATAAGTGATAGGATGTCACTTACCTATAAGCTAAAATATGAAACAATGTACTTTTTTATGGTTATATAATTGTTCTAGGTATGTAAATAAATGAATGGGAATGAGAAATCATAATTTTATTCAGAGCAATTACTTCTGGGATGTGGAATTTAGAAGGGGAAGCAATGGGGAAATGTATCCACAAGCTTTGAAATACTTTGGTTATATTTCATTGTTAAGCAAAGGAATGGTACACAAGTGTTGGTTGTTTTTCCAATAAAGAGATTTAGTGATTTCATATAGATTATTGTTTTTAAGTTAAAGCTTCATATCTTAGTGTGATGAATGAAACGCCAGAAAAATGGACTAATTTTAAGTCTCGACTGCATTTCAGAGCATTTATGGTCTTTGGATGATCTTAAATAATTGTAAAGGATTCATTGTTCTATTGAATTTGATTTGATTGATAAAGTGTTGGTATATTTTCATAAAAAATAAAATGATTATTAATACTCTTCCTATTGATGTGTCATATTTAATTTTGAACTACCCATACTGCTGTCCAAAATCATGTCAGTAGAATCAAGGACATAAACATAGTAGTGTGCATTATTATCTGTTAAAACTTTAGGTGCATTTTTAGAGAATCATTTAGCACTAGTCATATTCTCAGTGAAAATAGTTTAAGTGGAATATTTAAAAAATTTTACAAGTCAGACTTTCAGATAATCATGTTTTGAATTCAATAGCTATTATGCAGTAGATAAAGTGATAAGATTTGGAATATTCTTACCATCCACATTTGTTGAAATATAAATTATTAATCACATTTATGTAGCAACTAGATAAATATTACATTTAAATCGTCCTTGAGCTTCAGACCTATGTGTGCAGATGAGTCACTGCTGCCTAATGAACAACGACAACACTAAGCTTAAAAGGTCAATAAAATCTCTGTAGGCCCCCAGTCTGCCTGGACCTGTAGAGACCTGGGGAGCCAGGGGAAGCTAGTCCACAGCTCCTTCCTTCCCTGGGCTCTGGCGGGGCAGAGAAGGGGGTGGGGAAAGGTGACAAGTGCTTGAACCACACTTGATTGCTGTTCCCCAGGTGCACGTAGGAGAGGTCATCCTTCCCATCATGTATGTGTTTCAAGCCCCTTTGGGCTCTATTTAGGTTTTACATACACTCCTCTTCAGAAAGCTTGGCACTCCTGCTCTTAGAAAATAAATAGTATTCAAAGATTGTCATCTTGCTTAGCCGAAATCTACTTTTCTGTGTCAAAGGAGAAAGGACAGCTCTCTGTCTCTCTCTATCACTCACTCACTCTCTTTTTTCTGGAGTTACAAGAGAATTTGCTATTGGTGTTGTCCATACTAAGCCTATTTTTAATAATTATAGCATGACTCTGGGTGACTTCACCTAAATGCTTCAAAAAATACTTCAAACATAACATGAACCAAATTGAAGTACTTTCTAAACCAGTTTATCACTTTTTTTTTGTTTCCTCTTCTGGAAATGTCTAGCCATTTGCCCAAGCTATTACCTTTAACTAGGGCATTGCCTTTAACTTTTATTCTTTCTCTCTCTTGCTTTTCTTAACCTGCTGTCAGTTATGAGTTCTGTTGATTCTGTCCTGCAGATGTCGCTCAGATCGGCCCCCGCCTACTGCACGGCCCCAGTGCAGGGCACTAGCATTCTTCACTGAGACCACTGCAGCTCCCTCAGCATCCATCTCTCTGCCTGTGGTCTTGTGCCTTTGATCCAAGCTGTGAATCACAGATCTTGCCCACAGGGAAATTTAAGTATGTAATGCCTTTACTTAAAATCTTGAAACTCTTCTGATGAAATCTTAACTCATTAGCATGGTTTAGAAGGCTTTGGATGTTTCTTCTTCTGACTCCTCATTTTTTTACTCCCCAAATATATGGCCAAACCTGGCTCAATTAAACCTTAGTTATTTGCCCATTTTTCTGTGTAGATTTGGGACTTAGCTGTGTATTTCAGAAGTTTTGCTCTTCTATAATAATACTCAACAAATTTCTGTCCCCCAAGGATTTCTGAGGGCAAGAACCCTGCTGGTGCTTTGTTTATTAATGTATCCCAGGTGCACAAGATAGATTCTCAATAAATTTTTGTAAACAAACAAATGATTCAGAACTACTTTCCCCATCACTTTCGTTGCTGTAGTCTCCTATAATCTAGTCATGCTGAATTTTTTTCAGTTTTCTAAAGTCATGTCCTCTCCTCTCTGGTCCCTCACACTTGCTTTCTTCTTGGCAAGAAGGCTCAGACTCTGCCTATGTGCTCCCATAATGTCCTATGGTTTTCCTGTTCTGGCACTTATCAAACTGTATGTAAGTTCTAATGTATAAGACTTTACAAGCGTATTCTCTATGAACATAGGAACTGTATTTTTACTTGTCAAGCCTTTGGCATCTAGCATTATAATGTTTGCCTAATATATATTTTTGACTGCAGTAAATGAAAGAATGAGGAAATGAATTTATATATATAGATGGGATGCCTATGAGACTAAAAAGCATAATGTAAATCATACCTATAATATGATAAATGTGATGAAAGATCTGCCTACAAAAAAGTTCTAAAATGTCAGCATGACTGTGAATGATAGTACCATAGTTCTATATATAGTTCAATGAAATATTATTTCTTTGTATATTTCTATTTCTATTTATAAATATATGGAGTTCACATATATTTCTAAACTTTCTATAATGGGCATTATTAATATTATAGTATTTTTAAGTATTTGAATACTTGAAGAAAAACATAACATAAATACTGCTGGAGGATGGGCCAATAATCTTTTGAATACATTGATGCTTTCTATGAATACATATTATCTATAATCAACTTTACAATCCTTGTTAAATAAGAGAACATTCTGGAGTTATATAAAAAACGCAAGATGGGAAGTCATTTTACATTTGGATATTGCAATTTCATTTTATTTTTCTGCTAGGTGCATGAATTTGAGAAGATTATATCTGTCTTTCACTTGTATGAACAGGCACAGTTAGACAATAAACAACCCCTTTATCAAACATAAAGGTATAAACACACTGAATTGCACAAGCAGAACTGACTCTCCTTCAGGCTGAGTCATACACCTAATGAGGGACACGTGCAAACTCAGCCAGGCACTCAACAAGTCTCTACAGTTCATCCTTTGTGAACCTGACTTAAAATATGCTGTATAACTTTGATAGTTATTTGCCTAGGGTTCTTTTAAGAACACTCTGAAAATAAGAGTCACCTACTCATTTACAATGCACCGAAATCTTGGCATCTCAAGAGCTACTAGGTTATCCTTTTATCCCTGCAGAAACCAGAGTGACCTTATCTGCTAACAGACATGGATAATGTCGATGAGATACAAAGATCTAGATAAGAGTTTTCCAGACTGTTGTTCTAGTATATCTGCATCCCAGAATATTTTATAAAATGTGGGTATAAGTATATCTAATAGGGTGTGAGTCTTATCCAAGACAGACATATTTAAATGCAGTGTTTGGTCCCTGGTTCTCTTGGGCTTTTATAATACAGTACAAATTATTGGCTAAGAACCAAAAACTGTCTCTTTCTCTGTATTATATCTTAGACTAGATTGAGTGAGTTGGCTAAGCACAAGGCAGACTAAACAATCTTCTCTTGAAAGTTAGCTTTCAGAATGACACATGGTGATCACTGTTTACTTACAAATATTAAGTAGTTTTTTCCAAAAAAGAGCAATTTTTAACCACTTTAAATATTTCAAAATGAATTCCTTATCCAACAAATGAATGCAGAAGTTTGAGTTTAGAAATGAATGGTATTTTAAATAGATACATTGTTTCCTTCATGATTTAGGTGTGTTTTTTTAGATAGAATTTAGGTTCACCGTCATAGGAAAAAAAACATTGTAATTTAGTGAGAAAAAAATAATTGAGTTCTCCTTACTACAGTTTGAGCTTGGGAAAGTAATTTTAAGGCAGATTCTGTTATTTTCATCTTTAAAATGGGAATGATGACGTCTGTTCTCCCTATCTTAAGAGAGTTAATGTAGGAGAAAGTGCTTGGCAAGTAGCTCAGCCCTATGTAAATTTCAAGGCCCATTATGATGTTAGTTAGGTAAACAACAGCTTGTTTTGATTATGTCATCTGGATTTGTTTGTTTTACCATGTTGATCTGGTCTAAGCAATAATTAAACTAGACCTTGAAAAGAAATTGGACTTAGAACAAGAATCGTAAAATATATGAATGCAAATGTGTTCCAAATCCTGAGTGGTCAGAAACAGCTGCCATCTGGGTAGCTCCAAGACCTTTATGCCCTCATCTTGGACATTCCCAGAAATGGGTTGACTTGGATTCTATTTTACGTACCATCTTTGTGGGAAATAGAAAGAAAGACATATTTAACTATTTGTTTTGGAATTCTATGTGTATTTATATCTAGTTATCAAGCAGCTTTAAAAAATAGCCTGCATTTTTATAGTGTTTTACATGCTTTTAAAAGATAGATGGATAGATCTTGAGCTATTAGAAAGTCCTATTTGACATGTATGGCACATGTTACATCCATTTACCAGTAAGAAAACCTAGGCACAGATTAGCAAAATGACTTCTCTAAGATCACAAATCAGTTGCCTGTTGGGTAAGGCAGAGGGAGATTAGAATTCAAACTTGTACATTAAAATAATATTTCTTATTCCACACTGTATAATACCTCCATCATTTTGGTGTGCTGTCACATATTTTTACTGTAGCTGTGCCACCTACCTGCCTTCTCTAACTTCTTTCCTTATCGAAGGCCTACTTACCAGTACCACCAACACTACTTCTCAGGGTAACATTCTCTCAGTGGTTAGGCGTCCCTCCTACACATCGTCATTCTTCTGACAAAGCACTGATCACATTCCTTTGCTGCCTGTTTTCTGTCTCACTGGTCTGTGGAAGTGTTGGTCATTCACAGAATGAAGTGAATACATGAATTAACTTTTCACGTTATGAGAAATAATATAGATCTAGCTGGTTCTTAAGATTTGCCTATAGTTTCTATGAAACTGTACCTGGTTGGCTTTTCTTGGAGTTCAGATTCTGCATACTTTTCCCAACACCTGGCAATACTTAGCTCCAAATTTCTGCATATTCACTACTGTTGCCAGTAATTATCTTAACTTGGGCAGAAGGTGTTAAGGAGTTTTAGCTTAGCTACCTGTTTTTTTGTTGTTTTTTACCTTTACCCTTGTTGTTTAGACTGGTTCTCAATTTGAGTAGGATGTCTGTTTTTCCTGAAGCTCAGCCCCCAACTTCAAATTTGCACCCAAATCCTCACTTCTGGATCCATGTGCCCGAATCTTGTTTTCTTGATATGCCGGTCTCCTCCCACTATACCCTCTCTGATAAACTTCAATGTTCTACACTATTTCAGAATTCTAAAATCTTTACAGGTATAACTTCACTTTGGTACAATAAATATTCCCTCTTATTAAAGCCTGGTGACCATGAACTTAGCCTCCTAAGGAAAAATTTTCTTCATGCTGATTCTCCTTTTCCTCTTATAAGTATTATAAAATCTAACGTGTACATGGATTCTCTGTCACCAGTTTTTGCTTGCCTGTTCACATATGGTTGTTTATGCACACTAAACTAGCATCTTCCTCATTCTATTCCTCCTCTTAACTTTCTGCCTGGACTATCTTTGGTCAGTATAGGAAAATAATTATACAGATCTTTAGTGTCAAAACTCAAATTTCAATCTTCCCAGGAATATTCCACAGCTCAGCCACTCGCTGACTCTTACCTATATCCTTTGTCCTCATGAACTTCATTATTTCACCCAGACCCTTGAGCCTACCTCATCTATATTACCCCCAACCCAGCCATAATCTTGTCATGTATACCGACCGGTATGCCACTTACAGAATGCGGATGGTCAATAACGTGTGTATGATAATGAGAGAAAAACAAAATAAAAATGTAGGGGCTGTTTTCCTCCTTCTATAGGTAAATGTGAGATAAGATAATTAGTCTCACCACCACACACTAAAATTGATGGTAATAATACTTTCCTTGTTGATTGAGGTCAATCATATGTGACTTCGTCTCTTCTACTTAGGTAAATAGGGTAAATGTAAATGAAGGTACTATCAGAGAATAATACAATACCTTGGTTTATTGGATATAAAGAAATGATATTGTTGATATGTAGTTATAAAATTATTTAGTATTGAGATGTGTTCTATACCAATATCAGTGAAACGAGTTGATATATAATTTCTTAGTATCAAAGATGTTTATATATATAAACTCTTCTTGAATAACAGAAACAAAATGTGTTTGTGACTGACTTTAACTTACATTTTCATTTTAAAATTTATTTAATTCCATAAGCATTGCATCATTTTCTTCCATTTACCTAAGGCTAAATTTTTTCTTGGGGAGTTATGAATTTTGGCATATAAATTGGAAGTTCAATCTGCACAATTACTATAATTTAATTTTGCCTCCCAAAGGCAGGGTGATAGTTTTCTGCTAGGATAATCCATGAGGTAATGAAGAAAACACCAGTGTGATTTTTGGAGGGTGTAATCCAGTTTAATGATATAACTAGGGAAAGAGTTTTTCTTATATATCAAGGACTTTAAGTAGTCTTCATAATCATCCCCTTCACAAAAATATTTTCATTTGCCAAGAGAAATGGAATAGAAGTAAACATAATTTTATGCAAAATGATAGGTCTGCTTTCTCTCTGGATTAGTGGCAAAGGCCAGTTGGTATTTACAGACTTTTCTCCTAATGGCTAGATGAAATCTGAAGCTGCATAAATAAGATAATGCAGAAATTATGAATCTACTTACTCCCAATGTGGTTCTTTGGTTTTTAAAATCTTTTGGAAGGCAAGTAACCTTG
Organism: Smutsia gigantea; assembly: GCA_032199065.1. Taxonomy (NCBI): domain Eukaryota; kingdom Metazoa; phylum Chordata; class Mammalia; order Pholidota; family Manidae; genus Smutsia; species Smutsia gigantea. Next base: position 26,125 of record JAVSCE010000452.1, read on the forward strand.
GGGAAGTTAAAACTCAGAAGTAGTAACTTCTAAAAAGAAGCAATCTTGTAAAGTCTACCCTAAATAATTTTACATGTTTCTGTAAGATTCTCCACTCATTTATTAGAGTGTTTAAGAATTATTTTGAATTTGAGAACTCTTAACATGCCTTTCAGTCTTATTTGTTGAAATATTTTCTTAGTCATTTTATTCTCTTATACAGTAGAAGTTTAAAAAATATTAACATTTTAATGTCAGTGATGTCTTCATGCTATTTCTTCTCATGCTGACATAAAAATTTATTTGTAGACACTAAACATTCTATAAATTTCTGTAAATCCTCCCCAAAATGTTTTTTCAACTTTTTATTCTAGGTGAAGTTTGGTTTGTTATTCAAGATACATTTCTAGATTTTATTTCCAATTTCTATTTAGTTACTCCAAGTTTCTATTGCATTAATTTAAAAATAATCTTTTTTTTTTTTAACACCCTTGTTTTGCAAACATAAGGGATCTTATTAGGGTTTGCATTAAAAAAAATTAAAACATGACACATACAAAATAACAAATGATGCATATAATATGTAAAATAGTTCTAGCCCAAAACTTATTTTAGGGAACTTTGAAGTCTCCAAGTATGTCTTTTATCTTTCAACCCTACCACCATCCTCCAAAAGTTAATCGTTATTTTAATTTCTTTACAATTTTATGTCAATATTTTTTCAGTTTTGTAGTTTTTGAAATTTACATTGAGTAGTAATGTGTGTGTTCTTTTGCCATTTGCTTTTTTAAATATAAAGATTCTAATATGGAATACAAAAAGTTGTAGTGCTCTCATTTTCATTATCCTAGAGAATTCAGTTTTACGAGTGTTACCAATATATACTTATCCACTCCTCTATCCATGGACATTTGGTTTATTATCAGGATTTTGCATTTATATAATGCTGCTATGAACATTCTCCCAGTAAAATTTTGAGACATATATAGAGCTCTTTCTTGGCTTTTCATTTGTTCAAATATCCATATTTCTATTGTACATATATTGAAATGAATAGGCATTTTTAAAACAATTAGAATAGTTTAACATAAGCTATTATAAACTATATGATCATTAGTTTAAATTCTATACAAAATGTTACCGAAAGAAATATTATTATCTGGCTCACAAACATGAAGGGACTTTATTCAATGAGAGAAAATAAACTGCAAATAGAATTTAAAACTCTATAAAGTATTTAATGAAAAATCTGAAGGAATTTTATGTATTTTTTAACAATTTTATTTTTTCTGAATTTATTCAGTAATCTTAGAACATTAATTGAAATCAAGGTCTGATAACCTGTTTCTAGTCCTTTTTTTTCCTTTAGAATCTATAAACAGCTTTGGATATCCACTCGTCCCCATAACTAGTTCATTAATAATAGGATAATACTCTTTAAAAGCATTTTCCTCTTTGTGATGTCACACAGTTCTTTAATGGTTCATTCTTTTAGGAAGGCAAGTAGCTCCCTCCATATTTATGGTAAGATTGAAGCAGTGTGATTTTCCATGGCTAAATAGTAAATTCATGGTATATTTCGGAATTATGGTTATACCATTAGGGGTAGATTTAAATAGCAGATGACTGATTTTGCAATGTGAAGAAAAAACATAGGTTGACATATTTGTTGCATACACAAGACATAAAGTACAGATTAACAATAAAACATGCCCAGTAAGTAAGCAAATATTTGAACAGACAATTTCTATTTAAGAAATAAATATATAGGCAGCAGAAACTATAGGTTAACAGCTTGGATTTTGTCTTCTCACAGCTGAGATGAGCCCTGACTCTGCTTAAAGGCTGAGTGAAGTTGGGCAAATTACTAAACCTTTCTGGACTGAGTTGCTTCAGCAATAAAATATGGGTAAAAATAGCAACTACTTCATATAGTTGCATGGGGTTAAGTAAGATTATACACCACAATGCTCACTGTAGTGTCTGACATAGATACTAAATTTTAGCTCTTTGTAAAAATTTTTTTTGATTTGCATTATTTTTTTGACTGATTGAAGTATAATTGACATATAATAGTAGTCTCAGGTATGCAACACAGTGTTTCAACAATTACATACATTATGAAATGTTCACCACAATACTGTAGTTATCATTTCTTTCCATACAAAGTTGTTAAAATATTATTTACTATATTCCCTATGCTGTATATTTCATCCCTGTGACTGACTTGTTATAACTGGAAATTTGTAACCTCTTAATTCCTTTCACCTTTTTTGCCTATTCCTCTGTGCCTTCCCCTCTGGCAACCACTAGTTCTCCATATTTATTAGTCTAATCTGGTTTTTGTTCTTGGTTTTTTAGATTCTACATATAAATGAAATCATATGGTATTTGTCTTTCTCTGTCTGACTTACTTCTGTTAGCATAATACCTTCTAGGTCCATCCATGTTGCAAATGGTAAGATTTCAATTCTTTTTGTGGCTGAGTAATATTCTATTGTGTATCTGGAACACCTCTTTTTTATCCATTCATCTATCAACGGACATTTAGGTTGCTTCCATATCTTGGCTATTGTAAATAATGTAGCAATAAACATACAGATGAATGTGTCCTTTTGAATTAGTGTTTTTGTTTTCTTCAGCTAAATACCCAGAAGTGGAATTACTAGATTGTGCGGTAGTTCTATTTTTAATGTTTTGAGGAACTTCCATACAGTTTTCTAGTGTCTGCACCAGTTTACATTCCCACAAACAGCACATGAGGGTTCCCTTTTTTCTGCATTCTCGCCAAGGCTTATTTCTTCTTGATACTAGACATGCTGACTAGTGTGAGGTGATATCTCATTTTGGTTTTGATTTGCACTTCCATGATGAGTGACGTTAAACATCTTTTCATGTGTCTGCTGACCATGTATATGTCTCATATTTGTAAAAATGTCTATTCAAGTCCTCTGCCCATTTTTCAATTGGATTATTATTAATTTTTCTTGGTGTTGAATTATATGAGTTCATTTTATCCCATTCAGTAGGTTGCCTTTTTGTTTATTGAGTTCCTTCACTGTGCAAAAACTTTTTAGTTTGATGTAGTGCTTATTAAGAGCAATTCTATGGAATATGTCATCTTCTAGTGAAGTAAAGATGAAAACTTCTGTATTTTCATATCAGTTAATATCAAACCACTTGTTTTGGAAAAACCATGACAGTAACTTTCAAGAGCTACAAAATTGTTAGGTAGTCTTTTCTGAATTATGACATGTCTAGACACTTATTTTAAGGGGGAAAACTTAACTTGGAAAAAATTGCATTCAAGGAGATATTATCTGTAGCAGAGTGCCAGAAATAAGCGAAAAGAGCCAATAGTAAATCCATTTAACCAGACAGAATATTTTTAACCATTAACAGTGACAATTAGGAAGATAAGACATAAACATGCTTACAGCAGAAATGAAAAAAAAATCAGTTAAGGGACTTGTGTACATATATATTATGAAGAGAACCATATAGGGATAGACCAGAAAGAAACAGTGTCCTGTTGACACAGTGAGTGACTATGAGTAAGCGTTGATAGGGAGTCATGTGGGGCAGCCAACTACAAAGTGCTCTTTGCATCTAACAAAAAAAATGCCATACCTTGTCATTTTCTCTGGGCATCTTCTTTCATTTAGGAGTGGCATGTGAAGATTTCCCAAGGGCTTGATTTAGTCCATATTAACTCAATTCTGTGTTCTCCCATAGCTATCTATCTCAATCAACTCCTATTCCCCTATGTAGTCATTACATGCCTCATCAAGAATGTGGCAGTAAGAAGTTTACTGAACACAAAGTACTCTGAAAAAACTTAAGCAAGACAGGTCAGTGTTCAAGTGTTCTTTCTGAGCAGCACAGCTTGATAATTGTGCAGTGACACAAAGAGATTCTGTCTCGTCTTTAAATTGTTCAGCAGCCAGACAAACTTGTTTTTATGTAACAGGATTAATGGTAGGACTACAAGTACAAACCCAGTTTGTTGGCCCAAACAAGTTATGCGTTTGCAAAGGTGCACCATGAGAATGAACTTGCTGATGTTGAGAACCCAGCAGTTAAGTAACAGCATTTAAATGACAAATTACTCGTGTTGTTAGTCCTCAAGCCCCAAAACTTCAAACTTCTTATTTATCCATGCAAAACAAGTCTTCACAAAGAATATCTGTGAGAAACGTTTTTTCTTTAGTAAGCCTGTGTAGAAATACTTTATTTCATCTTCTAATTCATACTCTCCTACCTCTCTCAAGAAAGTATAGGCCACTGTTGAGAATTATATGCCCTGGAGATGGTTCAGTTGGCACTGTCCAAAGGTATTATTTATTTATACAATAAGGCTTTACATTTTAATAATGATACATTCTGTGATTTCACAAAGGGAATGGAAGATGGAATGGTATATGGGCAATAGTTTTTAATGTAATTCATAACTATATTATCAAGTGAGGATATTACCATACATGCATTAAAGGTAGAGGTGTGATTGACAAGTCAATTTTTACTTCACTTAAATAAAACCATATGTTCTTCACTGTAATCAGACATTTGTTTTTACTATAACTACCGTAATTTATAAGATGGTCCACGGAATGGTATGAGATACTAAAAACAAAAAAACTTCTGCACTGTAATTTATTATAGTTTCACTGTCTCATGGATGAACAATGAGTAAATAGATTCACCCAAGATGGTTTCAGGTTGTTTTATATGTCAAACCAAATTAGCCCTTCCTTCAATATTGGCCATACAATAAACCATACAACTTTAGAGCTAGAAGGGTTTTTGAAGGCATTTAATATGCCTTGGACTGACTACTCATTTTCATCTATAGAGTTTTAGAAAGCAAAGATTTGTCTGGATTGGGAGAGGTCTTCTCAGTCTGTATATTGTTATTTCTTGATGTGGCAGCCAAACTCCCTGTCCCCAACACAGTCACATTTGTTTCCCATGCTGTAGAATATGGAGGAATCTGAAATAGAAAGGGTCTGGTGCTGCTATGTGAAAGAGATGGCCCCCGCTATGAGGGATAATCCCTGGAAGGACTCAGATGATGTTTTTGAAGAAACCATTTAAAGATGTCCTCAAATATGCCTTATCAAATCCCAAAGCAGAAAAATTGTCATCTGCTTCAGCTCCACAACCCAGCACTTGTTTTTAGAGGATCTATAGAGCAGGAAATAATTGTGAACAATTGACCAGAGATTCTTTAACTTCATCCACATGGCATTTGTACTTATAAAAAATAATTTGAAACCATCAAATCGTTCTTTTCATCTAGAAACTTTAGTAGAGGAAATCTGTTAAAATATACTGTAAAAGTATGGCAAAGGATTGTCAAAATGATTTATTCACCTAACATATTAAGACCTTCCTTGTGCTTAACACTGGGCTAAACCCTGGGGCTACAGTAAAAATAAACAGTGCTCTTTGTTTTCAGAAACTTACATGCTACTATGACTTTATCAGTATTCTACATTAAAGAATATCTCACCTACAGAGCTTAACAAGTATTTTAAAGAATAATTTTTTTTAGCTTCTTTCTGTTTTTCTTTCCCCAAACAATCATATTTCTCTGGTACTTATTCATACAATATATCTGAGAAAGATAGCCTGAACAAAGCAAACTTCAATTTAAAATCATAAATGTATAAATCAGGCAGGCAATTTTGTCTGAGGTCTGAAGGCTAACCAGGAGGTGGAGGATTCAGTTTTCCTGTTTTTCAAATTATTTGGGATAAAGCCTAGCTTAACAGGTCATGAAAATAAATCCTTGGTTGGCAAGGCAACAAATAAAAACAAAATTTTTTTGGAAGGTTAGAATCATAAGTAAAATAAGAATGTATAAATAACAGCTTAGATGATCCGAGTTACCCCAGTTGGTATGTGGGAATAATCATACGTATGCACAAATGTGGCATTCTCTGAATATTCTGAGGGCCTGTACATTTCTTAAAAGACATATCTGTTACTCCATTACTAAAATTTGGCTGCTAGCCTCCAACTTAGGTGTCAGCTGCGGCTTCCCCAACAGCTCAGAGGTGAGCGACACAAGCTATTGACTCAGCCAGCTTACCCATCAGCCTCCTCATCTTATTAATGAGGTCCCTTTGATTAAAAACGGAGTAGTATTTACAGGTGACACGTCAAAATTCCTTTTTTTAAAAAAATTTGTATCTAACCATATGTTCCCTGCCCCCACTCTCTCCTCCACGCTTCTCCCAAGATAAGTATCATCCTGATTCCTGTGTTTATTTCCTGTGTATAATTTTATTGCATTTACATGTATACTTAAAAAGCATATATTTTTGTTTCAGTAGTTTTCAACTTTATAAAAATGGCACATGCTGTGTATAATCATTTAGGCTTTTTTATCCTTATGTTTTATTTCTAAAATTCACCATTTTAACTACTGTATTATGTTTGTATATATTTGATCGTGTGACCCTAACATAGTTAATTCATCCACTTCCCAATAGATGGAAAGTGTCTTCAGGATGAGACAGTGTGTGAATCTCTTCTTCAGAAATTTTCCCAGAACCTAGAGGATTCTTTGAAACCTAAATCTTTTAATGTTTTTTAGTTTACAGACCCTATCATTATTTCCAGGTTTTTGATATTTTAAATGATGCTGCTATAAATATTCTTATCTATATCTCTGGGTGTGCATGAGTAAGAGTTTCTTTTAGATATATATCTAAGAGTAGACTTTCTGGGTAATAATTTTGTTTTCTAACCAGGTTGCGTCAATTTTGAGTCCCATCAGCAATGTTTAAGAGATATTGTGGATTTACATCCTTTCTAATGCTAGTGGTATCAAACTTTAAAAATGTTGTGTAGCAAGCAGATGTAAAATAGTGTATTTTTGTGGTCTTGATTTGCATTTACTGGATCATTTTTTCATCTCATAAGTTTATTGAAACATATGGTTCCCATTCTATAAATGTCTATTCAAATCTTTTATTTTTAAGTGAAAAACACTGATGGTTGTCTGCCCAACATTTTCCAACCTTTATTATTAAGAGAACCTCGGTTTTTTGTTTGTTTTCATGTAGGGAGAGGCAATATGCCCAACTAAAACATGCTTCCTCTTTAGATTCTTTTTCAGCTAGGCCATATGACCCATCTAATCCTATCTATTAAGATCCTCACATAATAGAAATCCTCTTCTGGGGTGATGAAAATTTAATATAGATGTGATTTTTTAATGCTTTGCTCACCTCAGTTGAAGAGGGCAAAATTATTATTTAGAACTTTACTCATGGAGTATGAATAGTTGTTATACTTTCTGTCTCTGAGACCTACCCAAAGACAAAAGGAACAATTTTTGGAAATAGTGATATCCCTATCATCTGCCACATTCAGTGTTGTGGCTCTGTATTTCCTCTCACTTGCGTTCCCTCAGAGCTAATGATTTATCTTTGCAGATCCATGAAGTTCTTCAAAAGCTAACTTCAGTCCTGTCTCTGAGAGCGGAGCACATGACAAGACTAAGCCAAACAGCTGATTCAACCCTTGGGCCACAGTAGTTGGCTGTTGAATGAGCACGTGACTTAACACAGCTTATCATAACAAGCCTGCGACTTTGCTTTGATTGACAGGACTAAGTTCCTTCTGGAGGTGAAGAAGGCAGCATGTTGCAGTGGGGCCTGTTGGCTCTTAAGTAGTCATGAGCGAAGTGGCCCTTAGGAAGGTTTGGCACCATGGAACAGCAAATTGAGACATGGATAGATGGTGGGATCATGGTGGTCTTGTTTTGCCACTGAACTAGGACTTTTTTGAAATTCAACCTACTTCCGAGCTTCAGTTTTATAAACCAATAAAGGATCTTTATTATTTAATGTAATTAGTTGGTTTTCTATTACAAAAAAGCTTTCTAATGGATACATTCAAATACATGCTGGGTAACACCATGGAAGTGATGTTAGAACAGGGATTCAGACTATAGACTAGTAGTTGAACTGGATGTGGATTTCAGCCATAGAATTCTAATATGGGATTAACCTAGGTTTCTGTATTATATCATCTCCACAGGAGTCTAGAAACATTAACTGGATTCCCTGCAAACTGTCTGTATGCCATACACAATAAATGTTGTAGTAACCAAGCTAGGAATATATATTGCTCAGCTCAGTTTGTTTATTGCCAAATGATCACATTTTATTGTTCCACACATCCAAGATGGCCCTTGATAAATTCTAATTAGGACACTTTTAATTCTACTAGGACACTTCTAATTAATTCTAACTAGGATATTTATTTCTGGGTGTATTTCTTTTTAACAGGTCAGGATTTAGGATAAAACAAAGAGGTGTGAAAGAGACCTAGTAAAAGATTTAGGCCACATAGATTCTAGCCAAATCTTTGCTCTTGATATGTTGTTCTTTGTTATCCATTAAAAAATATATAAAGATGAGGTATATTATTTTAGATCTCATTAAGTACTAAATATCTCTGCTACACAGGAACATATTTTTCAGGGATAAATTTTTTGGGTGAAGTTTATTATAATCTATCTTGGAATAATATTCTGTCAAAATTGATATAAATATGGGAAGTCTGGGTGTTTCTGGGAACTCTGCAGAATAAAGTGATACATTAAGAAAATTTCCAGCACTGAGTGAAGTCACATCTCTGTGATGTCACTAACCAGACTTTCTGTTGAAGGGATTGAATGAGAGCATGAAGTCACAACCAGTGTGGGGAGGACCGTGGTGCTTGTGCCGTCTGTTGCCATTCGATAGGAGTTTGGGCAATGCTGGCATAGTGAAGGAAAAAGCCATTTCCAAGGAAGTCACCACCTGAGCTTGTTTGGACCTTCTCCAAAGCAGGATGCCTGCGCTACAAAGAGCTTCTGTTGTCTCCTCCCTGGCAAATGTGCTTCAGAGCGTCACGCTTTTGGCAAACATGCCTCTGTCCCTTTGGCATCTGTGCTTTTCTTCTCTGGAGAATAGAGTTGTTTTTTTTTCCCATTAGTTATATAAGTTTATTTTCAATCTTAAAGAGCAGAAGGAATCTCCTAAAAGCATATCCATGGTTTACATGTATTTTAGGAAGTTATTCAGTGTTTTTAAAAAGATTTTAAACATATTTAAAAAAATCAAATCAAATTGATAATTTTGCCTGGTTTCTGTGTTTGACCAGTATGAGTTATGAGCGGTAATGGCTGGATATGAGGAGGGGAATTAATAAATCTCATAGTGCTATAGATGCCATGCCTGGCACACACAGAGTTGTATTTAGTTCTCTTACTAAGAGTACAAATTATTCTATTGTTATGAGAACCCCAAAAATATTTTACATAGTTGTGCAATACTTTTCATTGTGTACTTTATGCACAATCTAGAAATCATTTAAATACATTAATAAAATTTGTTGCTGTTTCTGTGGTTATTTTATACTTAGAGAACAAAATAGGCCCATCTTTTAAGGTAAAATTCAGTGCAGGAAAAGACTTGGCTGCTTCCTATGAAATATACTGGTAGATTTAACCTGGGGAAATGACTTGTGTCAGCAGCTGTCACAAAACATGTGGTTTGTTTGGGAATCTGGAGCAGCTGCCATGCTGAAATACTGCTTCTTTTTCACAGGGAAATAAGAATATCAGTGGAATTTGTTTTCTTTGAAGTGCTTCATCCCTTTTATTTCTAATTTCAGATGTCAGCAGCCTGTTTGGAATGACTAAATGAGGCACAGAATATTCCACTGAGCCCTTAATATATGGGGTATTCCCCATTTGTAAAAATGGTTTAGCATAGCTGGGTGGGGAACATCCATTCATTATGCCACATGCCATAAAGTTCACAAGAAAAGCATGCTCCAGCCTTATGTGAATGTGACATGTGCTTTCCTACAAAGTGATTTATGGGAGGCTTTCTAGAAGGAACGTGGACTCTTTACTCCATCATGTGACAGTTTGGATGATTTCCTCCAAGCTACACCTTGAGCAGGACATGCCTGGCCCCTCTCAGATATCCAAATGTGTTCTTCTTCTTTCCCATTGTTCATATAGCTTGGGAATCTTCATCCCTAGAGAGAAGCTTTCCTGATTAAGAACGGCTAATTATGCAGGAGACATTTTCCCACATGTATGGAGGCCCAGACTTCCTAAATGTACTTACTAATTTGTTTTACATGATAGATTCAGTTTAATTCATATGTCTCTTTAAAATGTTGCCCATACACCCTTCATATATATCTGGACATCCTATATATTTTCTCAATTAAAAATAGTGTAATAGGATGCTGTGCAATAGAGATGAGAGGATAAACTGGCTTTTGATGCATCTCAAACTCAGAGCAGAGAGTGGCATGCATTGGGCTATCTGTTGGAGGATCTAGAAGAGTTTGAGAACATAATTCTTAGGAAAACAGGTTTGCTAATGTCACATGCCAGCATTTTAGTGACCTTGGGTGTGTTTGTAACATGTCTAACTTCTTTACCAACCTATGAAGTTGGGACAGTAATGGTACCTTATCAGAGGAATGTGTGAGAGTAAATGGACACAATGCAAAGGAATCTCTTAGCATAGTGCTTACTATGAATAAAATTATCCACATGACCTCAGGTCAGTGAAAAACCCTCTTCAAACCTCATAATTCTCATAAGCGAATGTCACCAGGTTGCAGGAAACATAAGGGATGATATACACAAGAGTCACTTTTGTTAAAAGAAAGATTTTGAAAAAAAGATGGTGGAGTAAACTCACATATACATATCCATGTGATATTTATGATTACGTTTTTTTTAAGTTTTAAAGTGGTGATCCATGAAAAACACTTCGTAAAATATCAAATGAGTTCACTGTTGTTTATTCTCATGCTCGCCATCACTATTCCTAACAGGGCCATGAAAAAGACAAGAAATGGCATGGAGTTAGAAGACAAGGTAGGGTTTAAAAAATAGCAAGTATTTAATATTATCAGACACATTCATATGAGAACAAAAACAGTGATTTAATTGTTATGAATGTATCTTTTCATTTGTACAATACAGAATAGTCTGTAAAAAGAATTGTCTCAAATGTTAAACCAGTATTGAAAAATAAGAGTGGAAATTAGAAGAGGAAACTTGGAATTCAAGGAAAATACTTCTTTCAAACATTTATTATTTAAGGTAAATAAACACATATGCTTTATTTCAACAAGTAATTCTGATCATCTAACATATCCCAACACTATGAAAGAAGATTGAGATGGAAATGTGATGATAAACAATGTGAAAGATAAAGTTGCTGTCCTTTGGGTGACTACAGAAAAATCAGAGAAGATTAAGGAAAAACATAAGAAAAAAAGGTGGGGGGAAGGACAGACAGCAGGATGGATGGAGGAACAGACAAAAAAAAAAATCATCTTGTGTTAAGTAAACAAACATGGTAAAGTTAAATTTACAATTTGGAAGGTAGATGAGAGGATGATTCTAAGGTGGGGGGAAGGACAGACAGCAGGATGGATGGAGGAACAGACAAAAAAAAATCATCTTGTGTTAAGTAAACAAACATGGTAAAGTTAAATTTACAATTTGGAAGGTAGATGAGAGGATGATTCTTTTTTTTTTTCTCTTAGCTATGGAAACATTTTTATTCTCTTTTCAATCTCTTAACCATGCTTTTTTTTATAATTTATTTTGGTATCATTAATCTACAATTACATGTGCAATATTATGATTATTAAACTACCCCTTCATCAGGTCCCCACCCACCAACCCCATTACACTGACTGTACATCAGCGTAGTGAGATGCTATAGAATCACTACTTGTCTTCTCTGAGTTGTACAGCCCTCCCCATGCCCCCTCAACCTTACGTCTGCTAATCGTAATGCCCCTTTCCCTCTTATCCCTCCCTTCCCACCCATCTTCCCCAGTCCCTTTCTCTTTGGTAACTATTAGTCCATTCTTGGGTTCTGTGAGTCTGCTGCTGTTTTGTTCCTTCAGTATTTTTTCTTTGTTCTTATATTCCATATATGAGTGAAATCATTTGATACTTGTCTTTTTCGGCTTGGCTTATTTCACTGAGCATAATACTCTCTAGCTCTATCCATGTTGTTGCAAATGGTAGGATTTGTTTTCTTCTTATGGCTGAATAATATTCCATTGTGTATATGTACCACCTCTTCTTTATCCATTCATCTACTGATGGACACTTAGGTTGCTTCCATTTCTTGGCTATTGTAAATAGTGCTGCGATAAACATAGGGGTGCATCTGTCTTTTTCAAACTGGGCTGCTGCATTCTTAGGGTAAATTCCTAGGAGTGGAATTCCTGGGTCAAATGGTATTTCTATTTTGAGTTTTTTGAGGAACCTCCATACTGCTTTCCACAATGGTTGAACTAATTTGCAGTCCCACCAGCAGTGTAGGAGGGTTCCCTTTTCTCCACATCCTCGCCAACATTTGTTGTTGTTTGTGTTTTGGATGTTGGCCATCCTCACTGGTGTGAGGTGATATCTCATTGTGGTTTTAATCTGCATTTCTCTGATGATTAGCGATGTGGAGCATCTTTTCATGTGCCTGTTGGCCATCTGAATTTCTTCTTTGGAGAAGTGTCTATTCATGTCCTCTGCCCATTTCTTAATTGGATTATTTGCTTTTTGTTTGTTAAGGTGTGTGAGTTCTTTATATATTTTGGATGTCAACCCCTTATCGGACATGTCATTTATGAATATATTCTCCCATACTGTAGGATCTCTTTTTGTTCTACTGATGGTGTCCTTTGCTGTACAGAAGCTTTTCAGCTTGATATAGTCCCACTTGTTCATTTTCGTTTTCGTTTCCCTTGCCCGGGAGATATGTTAATGAAGAAGTTACTCATGTTTATGTCTAAGAGATTTTTGCCCATGTTTTTTTCTAAGAGTTTTATGGTTTCATGACTTACATTCAGGTCTTTGATCCACCTTGAGTTTACCTTTGTGTATGGGGCTAGACAGTAGTCCAGTTTCATTCTCTTACATGTAGCTGTCCAGTTTTTCCAACACCAGCTGCTGAAGAGGCTGTCATCTCCCCATTGTATATCCAAGGCTCCTTTACCAAATATTAATTGACTGTATATGTTTGAGTTAATGTTTGGATTTTCTATTCTTTTCCACTGGTCTGTGGGTCTGTTTTTGTGCCAATACCAAATTGTCTTGATTACTGTGGCTTTGTAGTAGAGCTTGAAGTCGGGGAGCATAATTCCCTCTGTTTTATTCCTCCTTGTCAGGATTGCTTTGGCTATTCGGGGTTTTTTGTGGATCCATATGAATTTTAGAATTATTTGTTCGAGTTCATTGAAGAAAGCTGTTGGTAGTTTGAATGATTGCATTGAGTCTGTAGATTGCTTTAGGTAGTATAGGCATTTTGACAATATTTATTCTTCCTAGCCAAGAGCATGGGATGAATTTCCATTTGTTAGTGTCCTCTTTAATTTCTCTTAGGAGTGTCTTGTAGTTTTCAGAGTACAGGTCTTTCACTTCCTTCGTTAGGTTTATTCCTAGGTATTTTTTTCTTTTTGATGCAATTGCGAATGTAATTGTTTTTCTGATTTCTCTTTCTGTAAGTTCATCGTTAGTGTATAGGAAAGCAACAGATTTCTGTGTGTTAATTTTGTATCCTGCAACTTTGCTGAATTCAGATATTAGTTCTAGTAGTTTTGGAGTGGAGTCTTAAGGGTTTTTTATGTACAGTATCATGTCATCTGCAAATAGTGACAATTTGACTTCTTCTTTACCAATCTGAATGCCTCGTATGTCTTTGTTTTGTCTGATTGCCATGGCTAGGACCTCCAGTACTATGTTGAATAACAGTGGAGAGAGTGGGCATCCCTGTCTTGTTCCCGATCTTAGATGAAAAGCTTTCAGCTTCTCGCTGTTAAGTATGATGTTAGCTGTGGGTTTATCATATATGGCCTTTATGATGTTGAAGTTATTGCCGTCTATATCCATTTTGTTGAGAGTTTTAATCATGAATCGATGCTGAATTTTGTCAAATGCTTTTTCAGCATCTATGGAGATGATCATGTGGTTTTTGTTCTTCTTTTTGTTGATGTGGTGGATGATGTTGATGGATTTTCGAATGTTGTACCATCCTTGCATCCCTGGGATGAATCTCTCTTGATCATGGTGTATGATCCTCTTGATGTATTTTTGAATTCGGTTTGCTAATATTTTGTTGAGTATTTTTGAATCTACGTTCATCAGGGATATTGGTCTGTAATTTTCTTTTCTGGTGACGTCTTTGCCAGGTTTTGGTATTAGAGTGATGCTGGCTTCATAGAATGATTTTGGAAGTACTCCCTCCTCTTCTATTTTTTGAAAAACTTTAAGGAGAATGGGTGTTATTTCTTCTCTATATTTCTGTTAGAATTCAGAGGTGAATACATCTGGTCCGGGGGTTTTGTTCATGGGTAATTTTTTTACTACCGATTCAATTTCGTTGCTGGTGATTGGTCTCTTTAGTTTTTCTGTTTCTTGCTTGGTCAGTCTTGGAAGGTTGTATTTTTCTAAGAAGTTGTCCATTTCTTCTATGTTTTCCAGCTTGTTAGCATATAGATTCTCATAATATTCTCCTATAATTCTTAGTATTTCTGTGGGGTCCATCGTGATTTTTCCTTTCTCGTTTCTGATTATGTTTATGTGTGTAGATTCTCTTTTTCTCTTAATAAGTCTGGCTAGGGGTTTATGTATTTTGTGTATTTTTTCAAAGAACCAGCTCTTGGTTTTATTGATTTTTTCTCTTGTTTTATTCTTCTCAATTTTATTTATTTCTTCTCTGATCTTTATTATGTCCCTCCTTCTGGTGACTTTGTGCCTCATTTGTTCTTCTTTTTCCAATTTCAGTAATTGTGCCTTTAGACTATTCATTTGGAAATGTTCTTCCTTCTTTAAATAGGCCTGGATTGCAATATACTTTCCTCTTAGAACTGCCTTTGCTGTGTCCCACCGAAGTTGTGGCTTTGTGTTGTTGTTATTAGTGTCCATATATTCTTTGATTTCTGTTTTGATTTGGTTGTTAACCCATTGATTAATTAGGAGAATGTTGTTAAGTCTCCATGTATTTGTGAGCTTTTTTGATTTCTTTCTAAAATTTATTTCTAGTTTTATACCTTTGTGATCTGAGAAGTTGGTTGGTAGGATTTCAATATTTTTGAATTTATTGAGGTTCTTTTTGTGGCCTAGTATGCGGTCTATTCTGGAAAATGTTCCATGTGCTCTTGAGAAGAATGTGTATCCTGCTGCTTTTGGGTGCAAAGTTCTGTAGATGTCTGTTAGGTCCATCTGTTCTAGTGTGTTGTTCAGTGCCTCTGTGTCTTTACTTATTCTCTGTCTGGTTGATCTGTGCTCTGGAGTGAATGGTGTGTTGAAGTCTCCTAAAATGAATGCATTGCTTTCTATTTCCTCCTTTAATTCTGTTAGTATTTGTTTCACATATGCTGGCGCTCCTGTGTTGTGTGCATATATATTTATAATGGTTATATCCTCTTGTCGGACTGACCCCTTTATCATTATGTAATGTCCTTCTTTATCTCTTGCTACTTCCTTCGTTTTGAAGTCTATTTTGTCTGATACAAGTACTGCAACACCTGCTTTTTTCTCCTTGTTGTTTGCATGAAATATCTTTTTCCATCCCTTCACTTTTAGTCTGTGTATGTCTTTGGGTTTAAAGTGAGTCTCTTGAAGGCAGCATATAGATGTGTCTTCTTTTTTTATCCATTTAGTGACACTTTTGACTGGTGCATTCAGTCCATTTACATTTAGGGTGATTATGGATACGTATGTACTTATTGGCATTGCAGGCTTCAGATTCGTGGTTGCCAAAGGTTCAAGGTTAACTTCCCTACTATCTAAAAGTCTAACAGCTAACTTAATATGCTATTACAAACACAATCTAAAAGTTCTTTTTTTGTTTGTTTCCTTCCTCCTTTTTCTTTCTACTCCATTCTTTATATATATTAGGTATCGTATTCTGTACTGTTTGTCTATCCCTTGATTGACTTTGTGCATAGTTAATTTAATTTTGCATTTGCTTAGTAATTAGGTGTTCTATTTTCTTTACTGTGCTTTTATTATCTCTGGTGACAGCTATTAATCCGTAGGAACACTTCCCTCTATAGTAGTCCCTCCAAAATACACTGTAGAGATGGTTTGTGGGAGGCAAATTCTCTCAGCTTTTTCTTATCTGGGAATTGTTTAATCCCTCCTTCAAATTTAAATGATAATCTTGGGGCATAGAGTAATCTTGGTTCAAGGCCCTTTTGCTTCATTGCATTAAATACATCATGCCACTCCCTTCTGGACTGTAAGGTTTCTGCTGAGAAGTCTCATGATAGCCTGATGGGTTTTCCTTTGTATGTAATCTTATTTTTCCCTCTGGCTGCTTTTAATAGTCTGTTCTTATCCTTGATCTTTGCCATTTTAATTACTATATGTCTTGCTGTTGTCTTCCTTGGGTCCCTTGTGTTGGGAGATCTGCGCACCTCCATGGCCTGAGAGACTATCTCCTTCCCCAGATTGTGGAATTTTTCAGCAATCACCTCCTCAAAGACACTTTCTATCCCTTTTTCTCTCTCTTCTTCTTCTGGTACCCCATAATGCGAATATTGTTCCGTTTGTATTGGTCACACAGTTCTCTCAATATTCTTTCATTCTTAGAGATCCTTTTTTCTCTCAGTGCCTCAGCTTCTTTGATTCCTCTTCTCTAGTTTCTATTTCATTTATAGTCTCCTCCACCATATCCAATCTGCTTTTAATATCATCCATTGTGTTCTTCAATGATTGGATCTCCGACCGTAATTCGTTCCTGAATTCTTGAATATCTTTCCATACCACCATGAGCATGTTAATGATTTTTATTTTGAACTCCTTTTCAGGGAGAGTTATAAGGTCCATATCATTTAAATATTTCTCAGGAGTTGTATTCATAATTTTACTCTGGACCAGATTCCTTTGGCGTTTCATATTTGTGTATGGCACCCTTTAGTGCCCAGAAGCTCTACTCTCTGGAGCTGGTCAGTCCCTGAAGCAATGTGGGGATTGTAGGGGAGTGGTATTGGTGCCCCCAGGGAGGAAAGGCCTGTTTCCTGGTTCCTGGCTGCTATGCCCGTCTCCACTGCCTGAACCAGTGGGCAGAGCACACAGGTATAAGCCTCTGTGCTTTGCGTTTTTAGTTGCTGTAGACAGATCTTCCCTCTGGCTGGCCTAACACCAGGGAAGGATTTCCCGGTTTGCAAGCCCAGTGGGGCTGGCCAGAAAAAAGGCTCACTAGTCTGCCTGTCACAGAGGGGGTTCTTGGAGCTGTGTAGGCAGCCAGGGAGCTGGAGCACCTGAAGATCGTGAAAGCTCCCAACCTGCTGGGCAGAGTGCACCCGGACAATTTTGTCTGCCTGTCCTTTCTCCTGATCAGTAAGCTCTGTGAAATCCTTGCCCCTTTAGCAGCCCTCTTGCTAAGGGCTTCTTTGTTAGGAAGTCTCTCAGACTGCCAGCCCTTCTTTTGTCCCCGAGCAGCTGGGTATGGATCCCTGCTTTCACAAGCAGCTGGAATCTTAGTCTCTCCAGGAATCATGCCTTTCTTAGCTTTCCAACCCCCTAATTACAAGAGTATCATGCAAGCACCATGAAATGTAGGTTTGTGCTCCTAGAGCAGATCTCCAGAGTTAGGTATTCAGCATTCCCACATCTCCACTCCCTCCCTGCTCCATTCCTGTTCCTCCTGCCAGTGAGCTGGAGTGGGGGAATGGCTTGGATCCCGCAGGACCATAGCTTTAGTACATTACCCTTTTCTGTGAGGGCTGCTCTTGTTTCCAGGTGTATGCAGTTTGTTGCATCCTCTTTCCCATTACTCTTTCAAGAGTAGTTGTAGCAGCTTTATTTTCATATTATATGAGGTTTTAGGAGGAAGCCTCTCTCACCTCTCATGCCGACATCTTTTGAGGATGATTCTTTTATGAAATAAAAAGTAGCTTGTGAAAATCTTCATATAAGCAATCCCAGCATTCCACTGGCCTCTCAGAACTCAAAATTACCTTTGCAGTGTAACGTCTCTAATTATATCCTACCATCAACCTGCAAGTATATTGGTTGTGTTCACACTTGACCTAGGAAAAGGGCACATCTCTCACCACATCAGTTAATTTGCAATTGCACATTTTAATTTAGTAGTTGTTTCCTGTAACTGGTATGCTCTAAACAATGTTCAAGCCGGTCATACTTTGATAAGAAATAAAACAGAAAATTGGCACAACCTACCTAATATCAAGGAGCCCAAGTGTCTAGTAGGCTGACTAGGGATGGAGACAACTGGTTCCAGGGCTGGACCTAGTGTGATAAGAGCTATCACAGGACTAGCTGGAGTAATAAAAGTTCAGAGGAGGACAGGGTAATTTTGCTTTGTCCACAGGGTTTTCAGTAAAGCCTCCTTTCAAGAGTGCATCACAACTTTTTTCCTAGAATAGAATTTCAAACAATTTGAGCTGAGACAGTTCAGCTCTGGCAAACTCGATTCTAAAGACTGTGTGCCATAAAGAAGTTCCCCATCTCCAACGTGTAGCCTTTAACCTTTAGGAAACACATGTAAAGATGACCAGGTTAAAGCACAGTAAGATCTAAGTATTTAGGCACTCTTCTTGAGATATTTGCACTTGGATTCATATTTTTTCATCCATTAAGGTGAAAAAAAAACACTTCTAGGGCAAAATAAAGGCTAAAAAGAAACAGCACTTGTGCACAGATGCTCATGTGCTACCATTGCATTACTTTTCTTTAGCGTATGAAGCCAAAGAAAAGCATTTGGGATGTATGTCATATTTCTTTCATATAATATCTCCTCTGACTAGAGCCTTCAGAGACAGGTGAATTAAGTCTGACTAAAGCTCTATTCTAGAAATAGCACTCTTACAGTGGATGTATTTCATGTGTTTTGGGTGAAAAGTCATTGTATAGGGATACAAGTCAAAGAAGTCATTATGTAAAACGTGGTATAACTTTTCAAGGATTGCAAATTTGAAAACTGAACAGTTGCTGCATGAGGGAAGTCTATTTATATATCTGTACATGTACCTACACCTACATAAACTGTGACACACAAAATCCACATTCACTTGAAAGCTATAAAATAACAAATTTCAAGCTTTATAACAGTCTGCTTCAGGACGGACCATTCAGCACCTTACGGCACACTCTCTTTCACAAGCCCTTAGGAAACTCAGCTTTCAAAGAAAATTATGAGAAAAATTGGTTCAACACCTTGTTTATTCCTGATACCTGGGAGTTGCAGCTCCACCCTTTACATTTTCTCAGACTTATCTGACATTTTCTGTGGTTTTGTAGAAGGGAAGAAGCATGTGGGGAAAGAAATGGTCAGAAAGAATACTGAGGTCATGTGCTTGGGCCCTGTCATTTAAAAAAAAATTTTACTATTAGCCAATTAATTTTTTTTATTTTGCTAAGAACATGTAACCTGAGATCTTTCCTCTTAGTAGGTTTTTAAGTCTGCAATATAGTATTGTAATCTATAGATAAAATGTTGTTTATTAAATTTCCAGAACATACCCATCTTGCATAACTGAAATTTTATGCATGTTGATTAATAACTCCCCATCTCCCCTTCCACCCTACCTCTGGCAACCCCATTCTCTTTACTTCTGTGACTATTCTGTTTGGGAGAAAATTTTGAGAAAAATTGATGCAACCCCTTTTCTAATTTCTATGCATCTTTTTTAGATACCTTACTTATGTTGAATGGTGCAGTATTACTCCTGTGACTTATTCATTTCACTTAGTATTATTGTCCTCAAGATTCATCCATGTTGTCTCATGTGATAGGGTTTCCTTCTTTTTTAAGGCTGAATAATATTCCATTGTATGGAATTACCACATTTTCTTAACGCATTCATCTGCTGATAGACATTTAGGTTGTGTCCACACCTCAGCTATCAGGAGCAATGCCGCAGTGAACAGGGGACTGCTAATATCTCTTTGAGCTCCTGATTGCAATTCTTTTGGATAAATACCGAGAGGTGGAATGGTTCTTTTTTAAATGTTTTCAGGATGCTCCATACTGTTTTTTCATAGCAGTGGCACAGTTTTGCATTCCCACCAACAGTGTGTAAGGTTTCTACTTCCTCCACATTCTCCCACTCGTGTTTTGGATTTTCAGTAATAGGCATTCCAACAGGCATCATTGTGGATTTGATTTGCATTTTCTCATGATTAGTGATGTTGCACATCTTTTCATGTACTTGTTGACCATTTGTTTGTTGTCTTTGGAGTAAACTTTTTTGCTTTTGAGTTGTACGAGTTCCTTATGTATTTTGGATATTAGCCCTTTTTCGGATATACGGTTTGCAAATATTTTCTCCCATTCTGCAATCTGCCACTTCATGGTGGACCATTTCCTTTACTGTGCAGAAGCTTTTCATTTTATAAAATCCCACTTGTCTAGTTTTGCTTTTGTTATCTGTGGCTGGAGGCCTGTCTTATATTTTGAAAATCATTCACCCAATTAAAACCTAAGAACTTAAACAGAAAAAGCAAAAATCAATCAACAAATATTCAACCACAAAAAAACCTGGTGAGAAAACAGGTGCTTTTCCAAATAAAAAAATACCTTCCATTCTCATAGACTTGGCAAGAAATATTTTCTACATAAGAAAGATGTGAAAAGTGATCATCCTTCCCCATTTTAGAGTATTTCCTTAGAAGCAACATCTTTTAAAGCACTTGTTAAAAGGCAAAGCTTTTCTCACTGAAACAATATTTCTGGGTTTCAAGTGCCATATTCTGTTCTTTGTAGGATAATAGGGAATTAGGGTGGCACTGGAAGCAGAACACAAGAAGTGATAATAAAGCAGAAATAAGTTCTGGGGTTAGCATTTCATACATATTTATCTCCAGCATAAGGGCATGAAAGCCTTTTAATAATAGTATGACTTGTTGATAATCAGGGGCCAAAATGAAGATTTTATATAATTAGGTATCTTTAGCCACTCATTTTTAAAGAGGAAACTTGATTTCCTCACTAACAGAATGAAGAAATTGTGGAGACAGTCATTTCCATGTTGCTTACTTTATTAAAACCCACAAAACCAAACTAGGATAATTAATTTTATTGAGTAAGTATAAGCTCTGTTTGAATAGTAAAAAGTATTGAAAGACAGCATACTTCTCAAGACTTTCTCAATTTGTTCCTTTTGATATTAGCTTCTGGGCAACCTGAAAATCTCAGCCACATAAAATTAATGGGAAATTAATGTGCATCATTGTCATACTGAGATATCATATACCAATTAATTTTATATTCATGTGCTATTAGGTAAAGCAAACAGAAGACCAGAACATGCAAGCTAACATTGGCATATAATTTTCTATAGTTGTGAATGGATGTTTTAGGAGCTTTTATTTTCAAAATGTTTTCAAAAAGATTTTTGAAACAATTGTCTGAATACTAAACATGGACATTTTAGCTTTCCATGTCAGACTTGCAAAGCATATCATGTATAAAAATATAAATGGGCAAGTGGGCAGAGCAAAACTTTTAACTATTGTTTTAGATGCAAGTAATAAAGGAAGGGAAGAGTCTCTAAAGAAGGTCAAGGAAACCTAAAGTCAAACATTGCCAATATAGCCCAGGGGAGCAAGATCGGCTTAGCATCTTCTCACCTATATACCTGTTGCCATGTGACCTGCCTGACTCAGGTATCATTTTCACTCTGGGTAAGCTGGTGACTGGCTGGCTTAAGAGCTTGTTCCAAGAGTTGGCACTCAGACAAAACAGGTTAAAGAAAAACATGTCATTTAATAACTAAAAACCCAGTGAACTTGCTATCCCAATGTGTTTTTTCAAATTAAAAATTGTGTGTGTGTATATATGTGTATATATATATATATATATATATATATATATATACACATGTAAAGTATTCAATGTGATAATTTGATATACATAGAAACATTGTGAAATGATTACCGCATCCATCACCTCACAGTTACCTTTTTTTATTATTGTTGTGAGACCACTTAAGATCTACTTCTTAGCAAATTTCAAGTATGTGCTACAATATTATTAACTATAGTCATCCTGCTGTGCATTAGATCCCTGGGGCTTACTCATCTTATAACTGAAAGTTTGTACCCTGTAACCAAGATCTCCCTGCCCCCCCAACCCTAGCAACCACTGTTCTACCATCTGGTTTTGTGAGATCAACTTTTTTATATTCTACATATGAGAGAGATCACATGGTATTTGTCTTTCAATGTCTGACTTATTCACTTAGCATAATGTCCTCCAGGTTCATTCATGTTGTTGAAAGTAGCAGTATTTCCTTTTCTTTTTTATATCAGCCTGACATTTCTAACCCACCACTTGTTGTGCTTTCTTCATTAATTCATTCATGCAACAAATCATAATAAAGATGACTAATATCAGATGATGTACTTCAATACTTATCGGAAAGGAGGAAGGCCAGAGGCAGAATGATAATATAGGTCATGGTTTTTATTGTGAGTGCTTTATAGGTAGATGGATACATGACAGAAATCCTGTGTATCATAAAACAGAGTCTATTTTAAAGTGATGATGGAAGCTCTGTTCTGGATTTGTTGATTTGCAGGCATCAGGTCAACGTTCAAGTAGAAATACACCTGAAACAGCTCAGGAGACAGGGTACAGATGGTGAAAGAGTAAAGTTTAAGTTGTATGTCTAACTTGCTTTATATAGGAGTAAAATTACAGTATATTAAGTATATAATTATTCTAAAACTTATTTTTAATATTTATTGAGCCTGCACTATAGTACAGGCCTGTGACAAGTAGTTTATGTGAATTTTCTTTCCTAAGCCTGGCAAGAGTGCTGAGTTTGTTACTTGTCTTACTCTTCTTTGATAAATGTTGTCTCCTAACTAGAAAAAAGGATTCTGAATCAGACTGGATTCTCAGATTTCAACCCTGTGCTCAGATCTCAACCGTATCTTCGCATCCCAAGGCCTAGATGAGTATTCATATGCATTTGGCATTCAAGCACGTCTGCTTAATGGGTGACTGACTGCATACTAATATTTCCACCACAGGACAGCCTGAAGTTGCAAATGTGTCTGAAGAAAGAAAACAGGGAGCCGTAAGGCATAGTCTTTGATGGACTGAAAAACAATGAAGGATTAATTAAGAAGTAAAAAAAAAAACCCAATTAAGTACAATAAAACAGATTTAGAATGATACAGTAATGGGGGTGGGGGGAATACAGCAAAAAGAGAGAGTTTCTATGCTAGCCTAAATTTTATGAATTTACAACAGATAGGATAATTCAGTTGGTCTACAATTAATTTTATGTTTCCAGGAGTAAATTCTTCTTATTTGAGGAACATCAGTATATTTGCGACTAATTTCTTTGTGTACCAAGAGCAATTTTTGTCATAGTTAGTGTTATTAAACTTGTATTCTGTGTGAGGTCCCACAGCACATTCCATGGATGATTTAAAGGGCATGTTTAACCCACTTCTGTGCTCAGAGAACTTTATGTGGGAGCTGGGGAGGCAAGAGGAGAACATCATCGATCCTCTAAGACCCACCGTGGTCTCACACCCCGCTCTCTGTTCTTTTCCATTTCCCTCATCCTGCCCATCTGCACTGGCATCTTGGGAGGATGATGTGCATTCCTCCTCTGTCCTGTTTTGCATTTGCTCCTCCAGGCCCTTGGTTCTCCTCTCGAGACGTCACTGTGGCTTGCTTGCTCACTCAGTCAGGGTTCTGCTGAAATGTTAGGTAATTCACAAGAAAAGATTTCTGTAACTCCCTAACATGCAATATCCATATTCACCTTGTTCCCGTTTACCTACTTTATTTTTCCCTATGGCACTTTTTACCAACTTACACATGCTTACACAACTTAGACAAGTGATGCATTTATTTCTTGTTAACAAGCTGTCTCCACCCAGTAGATTGTGAGCATTTTGAGAGGAGGAGCATGTTTTGCTCATGACTGTCATCAGCACCTAGAACAATGCCAGGCACATAGTAAGGACTCCATAATATTTATTGAATGAGTGAAAAAAACTGATTAATGAAGATACATACAATGGTACAACAGCCAAATTGTCACTACAAGTGATATGCACTATAAAAATTCATAGAAAATGCTTGGTATGCAAATTTTCCTGCATTTCACAGTGTGAAAACTGTTCAGTGAGAGGTATTCTGTCTCTTGAATATCTGTATCTGGTGATGTACCTGGCAGAGTACCTAACATACTGCATTTATTTGATACATATTTGAGGAAATACTGTCTTTCCAAGAGGGAGATGTATCTTAGCAGGTCTTGGAAAGTTAGATTTAGATGGGATTTAGATGAGTGGCAGATAGAAGAGGTGGCATCCATCTTTTGAATGAGATGCAGATGGAAATGCAGTTTCCTTTGACATGTAGTCAGAATATGCTGGCAGGGGCAGAGGCTTAAAAAAAAGTAGAGAGTGTAGGGTTGGGGATAAATTGTAGAAGTCTTGGGTTTAAAGGGATACAGGGTGCCAAAAACATTTTTAAATGAGTAATATATTTTCAGCATGTGACAAAATAAAAGTAGGGTTTTGGAAGATGCATTTGAGTCTTGTATTCACATGCATACATTTCTATTCAGTATGTACCTAGGATCAGAGTAACTATGGAGGCATATCATCAACTTTACTAGATTGGTTCAGGAACAATTTAAGATAGAGGGATCAGATTCTAAGGCTGTAGAAGTAGTCTGGATGGTGTGATAATAGCATGGATTGGGGTAATAAGAATAGAAAAGAAATTGATGTAAGAAATGTGAACAGTATTTTCATATGCAGAAGTTTCAAAGAGGGGTCATGGATGGAAAGGGTAAAATTTGTTTGGGGAAATGGTTTTATTGGGAAATCTGAAGTTTAAAATAGGAGCAAACCAAGACAAAGTGGCAGCAGGCTGGTAAAAATGTGGCCAGGAAATCAAAGGAAACATTGAAGTTGGAAATAGACATTTGGGAGTCAGCAAAAATAGTTGTGCTAATATTCCCAGAGCATTTGGAATTTGTGGTTCTCATTCATTCATTTATGCAACAAATGTTTATTGGGCACTTACTTGCCAAGAATTCTTCTAGATGCTAAGGATGCAGCACAGACCGAACAGAATACATCCCTGCCCTTATGTATTTTCCATTCTAGTTAGAGAAAGTAAAAGGTATGGTAGATAATTTCTGTGGGTAAAAAGCGATGTGGACAAAAATAAAGCAGGGCAGGAAGGTAAGGACTGTTAGTGTGGAGGGCAACAAGAGTTGCGATTTCAAAGAGTGATCAGGGCAGCGCCCATTGAGAAGGGGGACACAGTCTGAACGAGGTATGGATGTCAGCATCACTGACGTCCAGGGGAGCAGCTTGGAGGAAGCAGGGAAGCAAAGGCCCTAATGCCACTTTCCATGTTCAGGGAGGAATAAGGAGGCCCATACAGCAGGGGACAGGGAGGTGGCACAGGATAGGAGCTCCATGGACAGCAGTGAGGGGTGAAGAAAAGGCCTTTATGGGCCAAAACCAAAAACAACTTGGGGTTTACTCTGAGTGAGAAGGGAAAGCTGGTGAATAGTTGGGAGCAGACAAGGTATATGATGTTACTGGTATTTTAAATGGGTCCTTCTGGTTGCTCTGCTGATTACAGAGCTGTGTGAATCATCTGGAGTGGAGATATTACAGTGGAGATTATATAGAGACTTGTTGCCTCTAGTCAGAGGCATTTCTGTTGAGACAAAATAATTTACCATTTTACTTTTGAATTCCCCCAAACCATTTTTTTGTTCAATTAAATGTCCCTCATTTTCCTCCATTCAAGCACATTTTCGACATCTGCAATGTTTCTTGCATCCTCACGACTGTTGTGGAAAACTCACCTTCAGGAAGCTTCCTGGGTTACATAGACAATAAATGGCCAATAAATCATCCCTTCCATTTACTCTGTTCCCAAGTTCAGATGACATCGTCTTACCAGATTTTAACTCGTCCCCATTGTGTTCTTTCCAACAAAAGCTAAGGTGAATATCTCTGGAGGAGAAATCTGTCACAGGTTTCTTACACTTACCATTGGTTCCTATTGCAGTTTGAATGATCTGTCTCTTGAGGTCTAGCACTCATGATACCATGAAAATATTATATAATATTCAATATTGCATTTTACTGCTGTGTCATTAAAGTAACAACAAAATCTAGAAAATTCCAAGCAAAACTTTAATGTACTTTGATGGGTCTGTAACTTTTTGAGATACCCTGCCTTTCACATTTCCATTAGTCCTCTAAATATCTAGAGTTCTGACCTTAATTTAGCTCAGATAGTGCAAGGAATTATGAGGAGACCTAGAAGTCAGATCTAAAATTCAGGTTGTTGGCTTCCCTGCTTACAATCAAAGCATGGGAAAATGAAATGCATATGGCATTTATAAACCTACATATCTGTCCATCAATTTTTAATAAGGTTGATGTTTTTCAGAGATGTTGCTGTGCCTTTAGGAGAGGCCATGTACTGGTTCAGAATTCATAGATCATGTAAAAAACAAAACAAAACAAAAACAGAACTACATAAAACTACATAATGCCCCACTGCAAACACAATGAATCCATCATACCTGGAATGAGTCATAATTTTCTTTGATCTTTGATAAATTCCCCCCCCTTTTTTTAAGGAATCTGAAAGCTCTAATTCAAATAGCTAGGTAAAGAGTGCAATCTGTCAGCTCCTTTGCTCATTTTGTACCAAATTACCACATTCGGCATGATTGTATAATATAATTAACATTGAAGTGAAGAAATCACTCTATATATCCTTGAAATTATTAGTGAAATTAATATAACTGGATTATTAAAACCCTACAGAAAGTAAAGGGTTTAGTTTAAGTAGTTAAGGGATAACTTTAATTATTATTTCCTTTTGCAAACAAACCCTGAGATCCCTTGAGTATTTGACATGATATGCTGAGGTTCCTTGATAGGAAAATTTCTTTTTCTAAGACTATAATCACAGTAAATCTTATTTTTACCAATCACTTCTCTAGGATCCTCCTCCCCACCTCCAAATAAAGTAAAACAGGACTTACAACCAAGTCTGTAAATTAGGGAGAATACATATTCTTCACTCTTTCCATATTTAGGTAGAGGAATATGATGGCATTCATATTCTCACAAAAAAATGCACACATACATGGCATACTGATTCGGTTTTACTTCTTCTCAGTGTCGCCATCCACTCATGGCCATTATTTAGGACTCCTTTGGATACTTAAAAATTCAAATCCAGTTAAGACTCTGTTGCTCTGGGTAGAAGTGTGGGACACACCATTTCTAAAATGCTCAACAAGACTGTTTCAAGAATGTGGTTTGGTATGAAAACGACCTAAAATTTGGAGAAAACTGAAATTTTAGGGGTTGACGTTTTTCTTTTTTCTTTTGGTATCATTAATCTACAGTTACATGTGCAACATTATGGTTACTAAACTCCCCACTTCATCAGTCCCCTCCACTTATGCCATTACACTCACTGACCATCAGTGTAGTGAGATGCTATAGAATCACTACTTGTCTTCTCTGAGTTGTACAGCCCTCCCCGTGCCCCCCCAACATTATGTCTGCTAATCGTAATGCCCCTTTTTCCCTCTTATCCCTCCCTTCCCACCCATCCTCCCCAGTCCCTTTCCCTTTGGTAACTATTAGTCCGTTCTTGGGTTCTGTGAGTCTGCTGCTGTTTTTTCCTTTCAGTTTTTTTCTTTGCTCTTATGCTCCACATATGAGTGAAATCATTTGATACTTGTCTTTTTTGGCTTGGCTTATTTCACTGAGCATAATACCCTCTAGCTCCATCCATGTTGTTGCAAATGGCAGGATTTGTTTTCTTCTGATGGCTGAATATTCCATTGTGTATATGTACCACCTCTTCTTTATCCATTCATCTACTGATGGACACTTAGGTTGCTTCCATTTCTTGGCTATTGTAAATAGTGCTGCGATAAACATAGGAGTGCATATGTCTTTTTGAAACTGGGCTGCTGAATTCTTAGGGTAAATTTCTAGGAGTGGCATTCCTGGGTCAAATGGTATTTCTATTTTGAGTTTTTTGAGGAATCTCCATACTGCTTTCCACAATGGTTGAACTAATTTGCATTCCCACCAGCATGGTAAAAGGGTCCCCCTTTCTCCACATCCTCACCAACATTTGTTGTTGTTTGTGTTTTGGATGTTAGCCATCCCTACTGGTGTGAGGTGATATCTCACGGTGGTTTTAATTTGCATTTCTCTGATGATTAGCGATGTGGAGCATCTTTTCATATGCCTGTTGGCTGTCTGAATTGCTTCTTTGGAGAAGTGTCTATTCATGTCCTCTGCCCATTTCTTAATTGGATTATTTGCTTTTTGTTTATTGAGATGTGTGAGTTCTTTATATATTTTGGATGTCAACCCCTTATCAGATATGTCATTTATGAATATATTCTCCCATACTGTAGGATGTCTTTTTGTTCTACTGATGGTGTCCTTTGCTGTACAGAAGCTTTTCAGATTAATATAGTCCCACTTGTTCATTTTTGCTTTTGTTTCCCTTGCCCGGGAGATATGTTAATGAAGAAGTTGCTTATGTTTATGTCCAAGAGATTTTTGCCTATGTTTTTTTCTAAGAATTTTATGGTTTGATGACTTAGATTCAGGTCTTTGATCCATATTGAGTTTACTTTTATGTATGGGGTTAGACAGTAGTCCAGTTTCATTCTCTTACATGTAGCTGTCCAGTTTTGCCAACACCAGCTGCTGAAGAGGCTGTCATCTCCCCATTGTATATCCAAGGCTCCTTTATCATATATTAATTGACCATATATGTTTGTGTTAATGTTTGGATTTTCTATTCTGTTCCACTGGTCAGTGCGTCTGTTCTTGTGCCAATACCAAATTGTCTTGATTACTGAAGATTTCTAGTAGAACTTGAAGTCTGGGAGCACAATTCCCCCAGTTTTATTCTTCCTTCTCAGGACTGCTTTGGCTATTCGGAGTATTTTGTGGTTCCATATGAATTTTAGAACTATTTGTTCCAGTTCATTGAAAAATGCTGTTGGTATTTTGATAGGGATTGCATTGAATCTGTAGATTGCTTTAGGTAGGATAGCCATTTTGACAATATTTATTCTTCCTAGCGAAGAGCATGGGGTGAATTTCCATTTCTTAGTGTCCTCTTTAATTTCTCTTAGGAGTGTCTTGCAGTTTTCAGGGTATAGGTCTTTCACTTCCTTCGTTAGGTTTATTCCTAGGTATTTTATTCTTTTTGATGCAATTGTGAATGGAATTGTTTTCCTGATTTCTCCTCCTGCTAGTTCATCGTAGTGTATAGGAAAGCAAAAGATTTCTGTGTGTTATTTTTGTATCCTGCAGTGTTGCTGAATTCAGATATTAGATCTAGTAGTTTTAGAGTGGAGTCTTTAGGGTTGTTTATGTACAGTATCATGTCATCTGCAAATAGTGACAATTTGACTTCTTCTTTACCAATCTGGATGCCTTGTATGTCTTTGTTTTGTATGATTGCCATGGCTAGGACCTCTAGTAATATGTTGAATAACAGTGGGGAGAGTGGGCATCTCTGTCTTGTTCCCAATCTTAGATGAAAAGCTTTCAGCTTCTCGTTGTTAAGTATGATGTTGGCTATGGGTTTGTCATATATGGCCTTTATAATGTTGAGGTACTTGCCCTCTATACTCATTTTCTTGAGAGTTTTTATCATGAATGGATGTTGAATTTTGTCAAATGCTTTTTCAGCATCTATGGAGATGATCATGTGGTTTTTGTTCTTCTTTTTGTTGATGTGGTGGATGATGTTGATGGATTTTCGAATGTTGTACCATCCTTGCATCCCTGAGATGAATCCCACTTGATCATGGTGTATATCCTCTTGATGTATTTTTGAATTCGGTTTGCTAATACTTTGTTGAATATTTTTGCATCTACGTTCATCAGGGATATTGGTCTGTAATTTTCTTTTTTGGTGAGTTCTTTGCCTGGTTTTGCTTTTAGAGTGATGCTGGCTTCATGGAATGAGTTTGGAAGTATTCCTTCCTCTTTTATTTTTGGAAAACTTTAAGGATAATGGGTATTATTTCTTCTCTATATGTCTGGTAAAATTCAGAGGTGAATCCATCTGGACCAGGGGTTTTGTTCTTAGGTAGTTTTTTGATTACCGATTCAATTTCTTTGCTGGTAATTGGCCTGTTTAGGTTTTCTGTTTCTTGCTTGGTCAGTCTTGGAAGGTTGTATTTTTCTAAGAAGTTGTCCATTTCTTCTAGGTTTTCCAGCTTGTTAGCATATAGATTTACATAGTGTTCTCTTACAATTTTTTGTATTTCTGTGGGGTCCGTCGTGATTTTTCCTTTCTCATTTCTGATTCTGTTTATGTGTGTAGATTCTCTTTTTCTCTTAAGTCTGGCTAGGGGTTTATCTATTTTGTTTATTTTTTGAAAGAACCAGCTCTTAGTTTCATTGATTTTTTTCTATTGTTTTATTCTTCTCAATTTTATTTATTTCTTCTCTGATCTATATTATGTCCCTCCTTCTGGTGACTTTGGGCCTCATTTGTTATTCTTTCTCCAATTTCAATAATTATGACTTTAGACTATTCATTTGGGATTGTTCTTCCTTCTTTAAATAGGCCTGAATTGCAATATTCTTTCCTCTTAGAACTTCCTTTGCTGTGACCCACAGAAGTTGGGGCTTTGTGCTGTTGTGGTCATTTGTCTCCATATATTGCTTGATCTCTGTTTTAATTTGGTCGTTTACCCACTGATTACTTAGGAGCATGTTATTAAGCCTCCATGGATTTGTGAGCCTTTTTTTTTCTTTGTACAATTTATTTCTAGTTTTATACCTTGATGATCTGAGAAGTTGGTTGGTAGAATTTCAGTAATTTTGACTTTACTGATGTTCTTTTTGTGGCCTAGTATGTGGTCCATTCTGGAAAATGTTCCATGTGCACTTGAGAAGAGTGTGTATCCTGTTGCTTTTGTGTGTAGAGTTCTGTAGATATCTGGCTCATCTGTTCTAGTGTGTTGTTCAGTGCCTCTGTGTCTTTACTTATTTTCTGTCTGGTTGATCTGTCCTTTGGAATGAGTAGTGTGTTGAAGTATCCTAAAATGAATGCATTGCTTTCTATTTCCTCCTTTAATTCTGTTAGTATTTGTTTCACACATGTCAGCTCTCCTGTGTTGGGTGCATATATATATTTATAATCGTTATATCCTCTTGTTGGACTGACCCCTTTACCATTATATAATGTCCTTCTTTATCTCTTGCTACTTTCTTCATTTTGAAGTCTATTTGTCTGATACAAGTACTGCAACACCTGTTTTTTTCTCCTTGTTGTTTGCATGAAATATCTTTTTCCATCCCTTCACCTTTAGTCTGTGTATATCTTTGGATTTGAGGTGAGTCTCTTGTAAGCAGCATATAGATGGCTCTTGCTTTTTTATCCATTCTGTTACTCTGTGTCTTTTGATTGGTGCATTCAGTCCATTTATATTTCGGGTGATTATCGATAGATATGTACTTATTGCCATTGCTGGCTTTAGATTTGTGGTTACCAAAGTTTCAAGGGTAGCTTCTTTACTATCTAGGAGTCTAACTTAACTTTCTTGTTAAGTTATTGTAAATATAGTCTGATGATTCTTTATTTCTCTCCCTTCTTATTCTTCCTCCTCCATTCTTTATATACTAGGTGTTTTATTCTTTGCCTTTAGTTAGTATTTGGATGGTCTGCTTTCTTTGCTATGATTTTATTTTCTCTGGTGACATATTTTTAGCCTGAGGAGTGCTTCCATCTAGTGCAGTCCCTTTAAGATATCCTGTAGAGGTGGTTTATGGGAGGCAAACTCCTTCAGCTGTCGCTTGTCTGGGAATTGTTTAATCTCTCCGTCAAGTTTAAATGATAATCGTGCTGGGTACAATATTCTTGGTTTGAGGCCCTTCTGTTTCGTTACGTTAAATATATCATGCCATTCTCTTCTCGCCTATAAGGTTTCTGTTGAGAAGTCTGATGATAGTCTGATGGGTTTTCCTTTTTAGGTGATCTTTTTTCTCTCTCTAGCTGCCTTTAATACTCTGTCCTTATCTTTGATCTTTGCCATTTTAATTATTATGTGTGTTGGTGTTGTCTTCCTTGGGTCCCTTGTGTTGGGAGATCTGTGGCCTTCCATGGACTGAAACTATTTCCTTCCCCAGCTTGGGGAAGTTTTCAGCAATTATTTCTTCAAAGACACTTTCTATCCCTTTTTCTCTCTCTTCTTCTTCTGGTAACAATAATGCAAATATTGTTCCATTTGGATTGGTCAGACAGTTCTCTTAATGTTCTTTCATTTTTAGAGATTCTTTTATCTCTCTCTCCCTCAGCTTCTCTGTATTCCTTTTCTCTGATTTCTATTTGATTAACAATCTCTTGCACCTGGTCCATTCTGCTCTTAAGCCCGTTGATCACTTGTCTTATTTCTGCATTGTCTTTCCTCACTTCCTCCCTTAGCTCTTGCATATTTCTCTGTAGATCCATCAGCATGGTTATGACTTTTATTCTGAATTCTTTTTCAGGAAGATTGTATAACTCTATCCCATCAGGCCCTCTCTCTGGGGTTTTCTGGGTTATCTTTGTACCATATTCCTCTGTCTTTTCATCGTGATAGAAGTGGTCACTGGTAGGTGTCATGTGTGTCAGCTGGGAGAACAAAGTCCCTTCCTGATTGTTGTTCTCATTGCCCTTCTTTGGGACCTGAACTGGTTTCTTGCCCACCGGGAGGCAGTTTCTGGGATAATCCCCGGAGCTGCCTGTGTGCGGGTCACCCTCAGCCTAGCCTATAGCACTGCTGGGGTTTGAAGTCTTGCTGGGTGCCTTCTGGTTCCCTTGGTGCTTTCCCGCCCTTGATGTGGGTTCTGGCGTCCTTCCCGCTTAGCTGCGCACCACCTGGGAGAAGATTCCGTGAGGTTGCTGTGGGTGGCACCGCTCCTCTGCTGTTCCGCAGCAGTGAAGGCTCCTGGACCCTTTGCCACGCTGGCCGGGGGATGGAGGAACGAATGGCAGCTGCTGATCACTTTGGGAAGCCTCAACACGGCTGCTTTGCCCGGCCACTGGCCAGGGGGTCCGATATTCTCCAAGACTCCCAGCCTGCTGGGCTGAGTCCACTGGGACGATATTGTTTCACTACTGGGCCCTTGTCTGTTTAAGACTTTAACCAAACCAAACAAAAAAAAACCAAAAGAAACCCCAAAAACCAAAAAAAGCCAAAACAACAACAACAACAAAAAAGCGCCCATTGTTCTTTTGTACCGGGGAGCCGGCTGAGGGGACCTGCTTATTGTCTTCACCTCGGATCCTGCACTTCTGTTTCTCTAATCTCCGATACACCATGCGATGTGTGTCTGGGCTTCAGGTGCAGATCACCAGGGCTGGTTATTTGGCAGGCCTGTGCTTCCACTCCCTCCTCACTGTGATTCTTTTCCTCCTGCCAGTGCACTGGGGTGAGGGAGTGCTCGGGTCCCGCCGGGTCGCGGCTCCGTATCTTACCTGCTTCGTGAGTCACTGAGTTCTTGCAGGTGTAGCTATAGACTGGTTGTTGTACTGTATCTTGTGGTCTCTTTTTTAGGAATAGTTGTATTTGTTGTATTTTCACAAATACATATGGTTTTGGGAGGAGATTTCTGCTGCCCTGCTCATGCCACCATCTTCCCAGAATCCCCTCATTGACGTTTTTCTGATAGGATTTTTCTAAGAAAGTAATGAGGAAATGGTTCATCTTCCTCCCAAGGAAATATGATGCCAGGTCTATTTCTAACAATTTCCCATGATAATACTTCAGAGATAGGAAATAGGGTGAAATTAGTCTTTGATCTGATTTGACTGTTTCTGTCATTTACAATTCCATAGTTACTCTGCTTACCTAAGCCAGCCCTCTGGGGATATCCTTTTCAATCTTAATGTAATTCCCTCAGTGTGCATGGCTAGGGAAATATTTGTGCTTGTGTGTGTATTAAGTACTGATTTTTTTTTTTGTCCTTTGTTTAGTAAATCAGAAAGCTGGTACAGGACATATTTTGGTGAAGAGGTCATAAATTTGAAAGCTCTGATTCTGGGAGAATTTTCTGTTATGAGAAAATGGGCTTCAGAACCAGACAGATCATAGGGAAAATGAACCAGATCCTAAACCTCAGCTATAAAAGTCACAGAGAACATGAAATGTTGTCTGGGATTTTACTGCAGCGACTCGCAGCTGCACAACAATCACCTTTGCAGAAAACAGGCACTCAGGTCCTTGAACAATGTCTCTCATTTTGGAGATTCAAGAGGCTTAAAATTTTCATTAGAAATAGCACTGTTTAGGAATGGAAGAATAAGGCATATGGACAGTTTCATTGCTAACTATATTGCTCGTACATCACATGATGTCTACCAATCACTTCTCAGTAAAATTTGTTGCTTTGTAGGTGGATGAAAGAATGATGTTTCTTGATTTGTCCTTTTGTACAGCATGAGAAAGTTTGGAAATTAAATATTATTTCACTCAACAGTTCAGTAGATTTGTTCATTCAACAAATACATATTGCTTGCAACGTGCCAATGCCAGGTCCTAGGGGAAAAACAAATCAGATGGACATTATCCCAGATCTCATGGTGTTTATAATCTAATGCGTCTTGCTATCACGATAATACAGACATGTATTCTGAAGTTTT
The DNA here is from genome assembly GCA_032199065.1 of Smutsia gigantea. NCBI lineage: Eukaryota > Metazoa > Chordata > Mammalia > Pholidota > Manidae > Smutsia > Smutsia gigantea. The sequence continues at coordinate 60,816 of JAVSCE010000452.1, forward strand.
CTTAAACCATCATCGTGACTAATTTAGTATTGGATAGATGCTTTCCAGTTGACTGGTGCCTTGCTAAGCATGTTGTCTGTTCTAAAGGGGAGTTATATGTTATACATCCATGTGTATAGGGAACTTATAAAACATTTATTTCCAGGCCCTAACCCAGACAGACCTATTAAATCAGGATCTCTAGAATTAGAGGTCTAGTAGTCTGCATTTTGAAAAAACTGTAGGTCTGTCTGATAAAGCTAACCTGGCATTCAGGAATTACTGTTCAGGATAGATAGAACTCTGAAATTACTTCTCATGTGAGGTAAAAGTTTATGTTCATGTCAACCCCAGAATAAACATCAATTGACTGTCTTTCAGTGTCAGATCATTTTATGTAAAGAGATGATCAGTGCCTCAGCCATTGGCCCTTACTCATCACACACTGTATTACAATCTCTGTCCTTTGCCATCATCACATGGTCTTATTCCCCTCGAGCCTTCTGGTATTGGATAGTGGACCACTTCACATTTCCTCCTCATCCCTCTTTTTCCAATGACAAAACCAACTCAGGATACACTATCCCCATGTATACTTGGAGGGTTTATTTTCCTTGTAGGGTGCCAGTAACTTTCACTGTCATCAAAACAATGTTGCCCTTTCTACACGTCTCTGCTCTAATTTTCTAGTCCTCACCTGTGTGACAGTGTATGTACTCATGCACATAAACAAAAATCCAATTTTTGGTTATCCATATGGATGGAATTTTAGACACAAGATCAAACACTCAAAGTTTCTCACGAGTCTCAACTTTGATGGCCTCATTCGTTTAGTCTCCTGTTCATAGAATGATCTCTGTGAGCTTTCATAACTTTCTTCCCTGTAGGTCTGTCCACTTTGAAAGTGGTACTACTAGACTCTACCAACCATCTAGGCCAAAGGATCAGAGTTGAGGGAGAACTTGCCCAGACTTAACCAAATGCCTGCCCTGCTATGTAGAAAAACTACTTAATTTACAACCCATGACTTGCAAGCTGGTCTAACTAGAAGTAGCTCTGGTTATGGTTTGGAAGAGAGGTCAGGAGATACTGAGCCAACATGCTGTCTTCTGAGGATGGGCAAGGGATGCCTTCGGCAGGCAGAGACATGCTTCGTTGTCTCGGAACTGCAGGGAGTACACCCTGCGTGCAATACTCAATGCAGAGAATTTAAAAGTGCTCAGTAGGTTGACGCTTGAAGTACAGTCTGTCCAAACAATAACTTCTCCTGAATAGGGAAAATCTGGTTATATACATTCTCCTTGTTTTGCAGAGGTGAAGCACAATAAGCAAGCCTCTTAATCAAAAAAGAACCAAAAATTGTCTTTTATTTTTGTTTTGAGGAGTGAGGAGAGAATTAGAATTTCTCTTTAGTGTGTGTGTTTTAGTCAAGAATTACAGTGTATTAGCTTAAGTAGTACCCATGTCTTACTCAGTTAGCCCTGGCCTCTATTCCATTGCCACAGCATAAGAGACCCCAATTAAGGACCACCTGATTGAACTGATTAACTCTCCCAAACCGTAAGAGATAATAATAATAAATGATTATCGATTATTGTTTTGCACAAGAATTTGGGTGATGAGTCATACATCAAAAGACAATTGATATTTCCTTCTTGCTTTATAATGTTTATTGTTGAAAAAAACCAAATTGCTTTTCTTATAGTATTTTCTACAGTCTAGCTATTGAGACTTGTAGCCCCATGTTTTTTAATCATATTCCTCTGGTGTATGGTTTATTTTTGAAAGTAAATTGCATGAGTAATTGTGTTGACAACAATAAACAAAAATACGTAAAGCTTGAAAGGGTGAATCCCAAGTGGTTGTTGACTGTGGTTGATTGATGAGTATTGGAAGATCAAAGTGAAATATTTTTGTTTTTTTGTTTGCTTGCCAGCTTTGTGTAGTTGTAGTTTCATAAGGAGTAATGAAGAAATAATAGTGTAAGAGTAACAAAATGTCTCTAAAATATTTTAAGAAGTTTTCTAGGTATGCTAAGAAAAACTAGGTGTTGGGAATTAATGAAAATTTACTAATACTTTTTTTTATTTTTAAAGGCACTAAATAGGGAATGTTTAGAGCGATAAATATTTTGGTTTGTGTCAACCCAGGAAATTTTTACATCTCTTCTTTCAGGTCAGTCTTTAACCCGGCTTCATGCTGATGAATATTTTGGTATTTATACCATTCCTGAAAACTGAGTTAATTATATACTGTTTTTTATATGCATTGTAAATTCTGTTTCTCTTTTGCATTTCTGATATCTTTCACGTGGTCTAATCTATTTAGAAAGAGAAATCGTATAAAAAACTCTAAGCAAGGAGCAAAGGGATATGCAAATTTAAATTAATGACTGTGAGAATTAATAAGGGTGAGAGAGAATTTTTCTTTTATTTAGCTTATTAGCATAGTTTGAAATCAACCTAAACAATTGCTTCTGTTTTCAGAGGTCTTAAATTTTGCAGCTATTTCAGCATTCTCCTGATGCTGACAACTGCTGGGCAATTAGTTTTTGATCTTTTTAGCTTGAATTACCATTGCCTGCATTAATGCTTGAGCTAAGCAAAAACAGCCCAAATAAGACTTCTCTACAACCCTCTTTTATAAACATTTTAAATCACATTTATAGGTGAAGTGATCAGCGTGCCAGGCTGCAAGTTCACTAATACATCGTGATGTTCACATTGGACCAGTAATACACAGAACTGCAGCATTCTTTCTAGGCCAAACCTACAGATGAAAAAATGCTCAGCTTTTCTTTAATTGAGCTGAATATTAAGCTGATTTAAAATGCTGCCTGTTCTTGTTATTTGAGTAGCCTGCATTCTTAATAACCTAATTTCCATTGTGTGATGGCCCGGAGCAAAATGCTTACTCGGAGAGGAGCAATTTATGGTCACAGATGGGCTTGTATTGAAATAACCAGTGTCCTGTGACCTCCCTAAGGGTCTGTTGTCCACCTGAGGGACCCCGACTGCAGCTCACCCTAGCTATGTCCTAAGCTCCTCTCTTTTTCCTAGAATTCTCTAATAAGTCTAAATGGCTGGTTTAGAAAAGCATTGTGTTCCTGTCTCTGAGTGGGGCATTTAAATACAACTCTTGACAAAGGGTATTGCTGAAAAAGAAGATGGTATCAGATTTAGAAATCCTTGATTTCAAAATCATTACTGAACTTGGGTCAATTCCTTAATTTCTTTCCCTGCCGGGGCCTGCCGGCAGGAGTCAAACAGTTCCTGAGTGGGGGCGTCGGGCTGTATATACAAGATGACAGGAGGGCAAACTGTCTGTTGCAGAATGCAGAATGCAAAGAAGCTTTATTCTGGCATGGCTTATATACACACGAACTGCCTACAGATTAGATTCACACACCTTTCTCAAGGACCTCAATCCAATCACTTAAGTATTGCCCACAGATCAATCCAATCAGACATTAATCCATTACTTAAGTCACATACGCCTGGGGGCATCTGGTCCAGGTGGGCGGTCTTGAGATAAGACCTCCCTACATTCCTGAGATACTTGTTCCTGGAATTTAGGAACTTTTCAAGGTTTCATTCAGAGTCAGGCCCGGTTCAGGCCTTAGATGGAGACTAGGCACAAAAACACAATCAGTCCTGTCCTGTACTCTTGCTCCTTCTGTCCCAACCGCTCTCCACATTTCCCTTTTTCACTTGTCCATCTGTTTATTGTCATTAGTAGCAGTATCTACCATTGTTCTAAGTATATATCTTATGTCAAATACCATGCTAGGTGTATTAAATCTACTTTCCCACAATCTGTCTTTTTAGGCAATATTATCTCTATGTTTTGCAGATGAGGAAATGAAATTGTGTGGCCCAAATCCCAAAGCTAGGAATGGTAGAATAAGAATTCAAATTCAATTCTCCTTCAGGTCTTTCTACTCTTCTATGTGGTTGAAGACAAATCCAACTTTCATTACAACATAGTTCACAGTCTTAAGGGAAATCTGTGCTCCCAGTGCTGATTGACAGTCATGACCATGAAATCCCGCAGTAAATTAGCTACCCGCTCCATGCTACAACTGATTTTTTTTTAATTGAAGTAGAATTGGTATACGACCACATATTAGTTTTAGGTGTACAACATAATAATGCTATATTTGTATACGATACAAAGCGATCACTATAATAAGTCCAGTTAACATCGGTCAACATACAATTGACTCCATTCACCCATTTCTCCCAACCCCCAACTCTCCTCCCATCTGATAACCACCAATCTATTCTATCTATGAATTTTGTTTTTTAAATTCTACATATAACTGAAGTTGTATGGTATTTGTCTTTCTCTGACTCATTTCACTGAGCAAATACCCTCAAGGTAATCCATGTCAAAAATTGGAAGATTTCCTTCTTTTTTGTACTTTAGTAGTATTCCATTATATATACAAACACACACACACACACACATACCACATCTTTATCCATTCATCCATCAATGGACATGTAGGTTGCCTCCATATCTTGGCTATAGTAAATAATGCTGCAATGAACATAGGGGTGCATGTATCTTTCAAATTAGTGTTTCTGTTTTCTTCTCATTAATACCCAGAAGAGGAATAGCTGGATGCTGTGGTAGTTCTATTTTGAATTTTTTGAGAAACTTCCATACTGTTTTCCATAGTGGCCACACCAATTTATATTCCTTTCAACAGTGTATAAGGGTTCTCTCTCTATATATCCTCTCTAACACTTGTTCTTGTCTTTTTGATAATAGCCATCCTGATAGGTGTGAGGTGATACTGTGGTTTTAATTTGTATTTCTCTGATAATTAGTGATGATTAATATCCTTTCATATGCCTGTTGGCTTTCTGTATGTCTTCTTCAGAAAAATGTCTATTTAGCCCCACTGCCTATTTCTTAGTCAGATTGATTTTTTGCTATTGAGTTGTTTGAGCCTTTTATATATTTTTTATATTAACCCCTTACTGGATATAGCACCTGCAAATACTTTTTCCCATTCATTAAGTTGTCCTTTCATTTTGTTGATGGTTTCCTTTGCTATGCAGAAACTTTTTAGTTTGACATAGTCCCACCTGTTTATTTTTGCTTTTATTGCTGTTGCTTTTAGAGTCAGATCCAAAAATTCAATACCAATGTCAAGGAGATTACAGCCTATGTTTTCTATGGTTACAGGTCTTCATGTCTTTAATCCACTTTTAGTTAAATTTGTGTATTGTATGAGAGAGTGGCCTAGTTTCATTCTTTTTCATTGTATCTGTCAGTTTTCCTAACACCACTTATTGAAGAGACTGTCCTTTCCCCATGGTATATTCTTGGCCCCTTTGTTGTACTTAATTGACCATATATACATGGATTTATATCTGAGCTCTCCGTTCTGTTCCATTCATTTATCTGTGTGTCTGTTTTTAATGCCAATATACCATGCTGTTTTGATGACTATAACTTTGTAGCATAGCTTAAATACAGGGCTTGTGATACCTCTGGCTTTGATTTGATTATTCAGGATGTTGTGAGGTTCCATACAAATTTTAGAATTATTCTCTTCTGTGAAAAATGCCATTGGAATTTTGATAGGAATTGCATTAAATCTAGAGATTGATTTAGGTACTATGGACATTTTAATAATATCAATTCTTCCAATCCATGAGCATAGAATATCTTTTCATTTACTTGTGTCTTCTTCAGTTTCTTTCATCACTGTCTTAGTTTTCAGTGTACAGGTCTGTCACCTCCTTGCTTAAGTTATTCTTAGGTATTTTCTTCTTTTTGAAATAGTTTTAAAAGGAATTTTCTTAATTTCTCTTTCTGATAGTTGGTGATTAGTGTATAGAAATACAACATATTTCTGTATATCGATTTTGTATCCTGTAACTTTACCAAATTCTTTTATTCTCATAGTTTTTTTCCTGGTCTTTACAGTTTCTATATATATATAGTATGATATCTGCAAATCAGTGACAATTTTACTTCTTTTCTAATTTGGATGATTTTTATTTCTTTATTTTGCCCAATTGCTATAACTAGGACTTCCAATACTGCATTGAATAAAATTGATGAGAGTGGACATCCTTGTTCCTTATCTTAAGAGGGAAGCTTACAGATTTTTATCATTAAGCATGACGTTAACAGTGGGTTTATCATACATGGCCTTCATTATGTTGAGGTATATTATGTTAAGGAACCCATTTTTTTGAGAGTTCTTGTCATAAATGGATATTGGATTTTGTCAAATGCTTTTTCTGCATTTGTTGAAATGATCATATGATTTTTATTCTTCATTTTGTTAGTGTGTATCACATTGACTAATTTATGGATGTTGAACCATCCTCACATTCCTGGAATAAATCCTACTTGATCATGGTGTATGATCTTTTAATGTATTGTTGAATTCAATTTGCTAATATTTGTTGAGGATATCTGCATCTATCTTAATCAGTGATACTGACCTGTAATTTTCTTTTTTGATGGCATCATTATCTGGTTTTGGTATCAAGATAATGCTTGCCTAATAAAGTGAGTTTGGAAGCATTTCCTCCACTTTATTCTTTGTGAAGAGTTTGAGAAACATAGATATTAAATCTTTGAATGCTGGTAGAATTATCCTGTAAAGCTATCTGATCCTGAATTTTTGTTTGTTTGGAGGTTTGATTACTGATTGAACCTCTTTAATAGTAATCAGTCTATTTAGATTTTCAGTTTCTTCCTGTTTCAGTCTGAGTGATTATGTTTCTAGGAATTTTTCCATTTCCCCTATGATGTACAATTTGTTGCTGTATAATAATTCATAATAGGCTGTAATGATCATTTGTATTTCTGTGGTATCAGTTGTGACTTACTCTCTTTCATTTCTGATTTTGAGTCCTTTTTCTGTTGCTGTTGGTAGGTCTAACTAAAATTTGTCAATTTTGTTTATCTTTTCAAAGAACCAGTTCTTAGTTTCAATGATCTTTTCTATTTTTTTAAGTCTATATTTCATTGACTTTTACTCTGATTTTTATTATTTCCTTTCTTTTACTAACTCTGGGCTTCATTTATTCTTTTTTCTAGTTCCTTTAGGTGTAGGGTTAGATTGTTTATTAGATATTTTCCTTAACTCTTTAGGTAGGCCTGTATTGCTATGAACTTACCCCTTAGAACTCCTTTTGCTGCATCCCTTAGAATTTGCATTGTTGTATTTCCTTTTTCATTTGTCTCAAGGTACTATTTTATTTTCCTTTTGATTTGTTTGCTGACCTACTGGTTGTTCAGTAGCAAGTTGTTTAATCTCCACATATTTGTGATTTGTTGCAGTTTATTTTTTCTTGTAATTGATTTTTAGTTTTATATCATTGTGGTTGGAGAAAAGGCTTGATATGATTTCAGTCTTAAATTTATTGAGACTTGTTTTGTGACCTAACATGTTCTATCATGGAGAATGTATCATGTGTACACTTGAGAAGAGTGTGAATTCTGCTGTTTTTGGATGGGATGTTCTAAATATATCTATTTAATCCACTGCGTCTAATATGTCATTTAAGGCCAATGTCTCCTTACTGATTTTCTCTCTTGATAATCTATCCATTAATGTAAATTTGGTGTTAAAGTCCCCTACTGTTATTGTATTGCTGTCAAATTATTCCTTTAGGTCTTATGCTCCCATGTTGGGTGAATAAATATTTGCAATTATTTTATCTTCTTGTTGGATTGACCCCTTTATAATTATATAATACCCTTGTCTTTTACCACAGTCGTTTTGAAGTCTGTTTTGTCTCATATGCATATAGCTGCACCAGTTTTCTTTCAGTTTCCATTTGCATGGAATGTCTTTTTTCTATCCTTTCTCTTTGAGTCTGTGTGTGTCTTTATATCTGAAGTGAGTCTCTTGTAGGCAGCCTATAGACGGATCTTGCCTTTGAATGAATTTTTAAATCCATTCACCACTGTATGATTTTTGATTGGAACATTTAGTTCATTTACATTTAAAATAAAAAATGTTAGAAATTGACTTATTGCCATTTTGTTAATGTTTTCTGGTTGCTTTTATTGTTCTCTGATCATTTCTCTCTTGCTTTCTTACCTTGCATGTGATGGCTTTCTTTAGTATTATGATTGGATTCTTTTCTCTTTATTTTTGTGTATTTATTAATGGTTTTTGGCTTGTGGTTACCATGGGGCTCATATATGACATCATACATATATAGCAGTCTTATGTTAAATTGATGGTTGCTTAAGTTTGAACACATTCTAACTGCACTAGGTTTTTTACTCCCCCTCCTTCATGTTTTATGTATATGATGTATTCTTTTACTCTTTTTATGTAGTGATTCTCTTACCTAATTTTAGAAGTAATTGAATTTATTACTTTAGTTTCTTTACTTTTTATTCTACCTTTTAAATGATTGATCGTGCTATATGTTTGTTTCTACTGGTGAAATTTTTTCTTTTTCTAGTTTTCTTTTAGTTACAGCCTTTTTTTTTTCTCTTGAACAAGTTCCATTAACATTACTTGAAGGCTGGTTTAGTAGCGAGTTCCTTTAATTTGTTTTTATCTGGAAAGTTCTTTATATTTCCATCAATTCTGAGTAATAATCTCACCAAGTAGAATATTCTTGGTTGTAGGTTTTTTTTTTCTTCCTTTCAGCACTTTGAATATATTATGTCATTCCCTTCTGGCCTATAGGCAGATTGCCTGATTACCTTCTGGGGTTTCCTTTATATGTAACTCATTGCTTTTCTCTTTCTGCTTTTAAGATTCCCTCTTTTTCTTTGATCGTTGACATTTTAATTGTTACATATCTTGGTGTGGACCTCCTTAGGTTCATCTTATTTGGGATTTTCAGTGCTTCTTGGACCTGATGGTCTGTTTCTTTCCCCAGGTTATGGAAGTTTTCAGCTATTATTTCTTCAAATAAGTTTCCTTGCCCTTTCTGTTCCTCTTCTTCTGGGACTCCTTTAATGTGAATGTTAGGATGTTTGATGGTTTCCCAGAAGTCCTTAACCTATCCTCATTTCTTTTTATTCTTTATTTTTTCCTGCTGTTTAGCTCAAGTGTTTTCCATTATTCTGTCTTCCAAATTGCTGAACCATTCTTCTGCATCTTCTAATTTGCTGTTGATTCTCTCTAGTGTGTTTTTCATTTCATTTATTGCATTCCTCATCTCTAACTGGTTTCTTTTAATATTTTCTATGCCTTTGTTGAAGTCCTCCAGTGATCATCTTTATAACCATTACTTGAACTCTTTATCAGGTAGGTTGGTTAACTCTGCTTCATTTAGTTCTTTTTCTGAAGTTTTGTCTTGTTCTTTTTGATATCATTAATATACAATCACATGAGCAAAATTGTGGTCACTAGATTCCCCCCATTATCAAGTCCCCACCACATACCACATTACAGTCACTGTCCATCAGTGTAGTAAGATGCTAGAAAGTTACTACTTGTCTTCTCTGTGCTATACTGCCTTCCCTGTGCCCACCGCCTATGTTATGTTTGCTAGTCATAATACCCCTTATTCCCCTTCTCCCTCCCTTCCCACCCACCCTCCCCAGTCCCTTTCCCTTTGGTAACTGTTAGTCCATTCTTGGGTTCTGTGACTCTGCTGTTGTTTTGTTCTTTCAGTTTTTGCTTTGTTCTTATGGTCAACAGATAAGTGACTTGTTCTTTTTCTTTTTCTTCTTCAAGCATATTCCTTTGTCTTCTCATTTTATCTGACTTTCTGTGTTTGTTTCTATGGGTTGGGCCAAAGGGCTGCCTCTCCCAGTTTTGATGGTATAGCCTTGTGTAGGAAACATTCCCTGGGTTGATTGGGTGTGCCTGGTAATTTTGGCTGAGTGGCTAGTGGCTGGCTGGGCATGGGCCAGGGTGTTCCAGCTCCAGGTTCCCAGAGCATGGTCTGAGGGCCTCCCAGGTGGGCGCTGGATGGGGCTGCACTGGATAGCTTGCCAGGGTCAAAGAGGCATGACCTGAGGATTTCCCAGGTGGCACTCACCAAAGCCACCTAACAAGGTGAAGTCTTAGGCATTTTATAACTTGATTCATCTTCGTGTCTTTTAAATCCACAGATTCTCCCGCTATCTTTTTTTTTCTTTCTTACAATTTACCTGTTGAAGAACCTGTACAGTTGTTTTACGTGTAGTTTCCCATAATGTGGATTTTGTTGGCATACTTCTGGTGCAGTTCAACATATTCCTCTGTCCCCTGGTTTTCCTGTAAATCAGCCGCCATATTCAAAACTTTGTTTCTACTCAGCTTTGATCCCTTTGCAAAGACTATATATGGTGACTTGCTGTTCCATCAGAATGTCCATGATACCATATTTTCATTCTTTTTTGAGCCAATAACCATTAATTCTAGAAACAATAACTAGGTGGGGAGGGCAAAACAATGATATTTTCATTTTTATCATTACATTTACATTTTTTTAGCTCAGTAAATTTTATAAGGAGATGTTTCCTCTAATGTACTATGAGAGTATCATTTTATGTAAGAAAGGAAGAATAAATGTTTTTTTTTTTACTTTTCCCTCTTGTTATCCTATTTTCAAGGTTATAAACTGGGTTCTTTATCATCATCATTTTTATTGAAACTCAAATTGCCTCATCTTTGGCCAGTGGGAATCTGTTTAAGTTGTCTTCTGAGTTCTTTTGAAGTGAAGCTATTAGTTCATAGTTCTTGCTCTTCTCTGTTACCTTGTTCCAATGATTCCATTTCTCTCAAACGGTCCAAACTCTGATACCTGTTTTCTTAATCCAGAGAGAGACCACTATACTATTTGGGTTCTTCCTCCCTACATCATTGTCCAGAATCTACCTCTAAAGGCAATCATTAGGCCACCTTATTTATTTCCCTGATATAAAAGATGAGTGTCCTGTGCAGGACTATTGTCCAATATCTAAAAGGAGCCATTTTATGTATTTATTTTATTTTATTTTTATGATTTTATTTTGGTATTATTCATCTACAATTACATGTGCAACATTATGGTTACTAAACTCCCCACTTCATCAAGTCCACCCCACATACCCCATTACAGTCACTGTCCATCAGCTAGTGAGATGCTATAGAATCACTACTTGCCTTCTCTGAGTTGTACAGCCCTCCCCGTGTGCCCCCCCTACATTATGTCTGCTAATTGTAATGTCCCTTTTTCCCTCCCTTCTCACCCATCCTCCCCAGTCCCTTTCCCTTTGGTAACTGTTAGTCCATTCTTGGGTTCTGTGAGTCTGCTGCTGTTTTGTTCCCTCAGTTTTTTTCTTTGTTCTTATACTCCACATATGAGTGAAATCATTTGATACTTGTTTTTTTCCGCTTGGCTTATTTCACTGGGCATAATACCCTCTAGCTCCATCCATGTTGTTGCAAATGGTAGGATTTGTTTTCTTCTTATGGCTGAATAATATTCCATTGTGTATATATTCCACTTCTTCTTTATCCATTCATCTACTGATGGACACTTAGGTTGCTTCCATTTCTTGGCTATTGTGAATAGTGCTGTGATAAACATAGGAGTGCATATGTCTTTTTCAAACTGGGCTGCTGGATTTTTAGGGTAAATTCCAAGGAGTGGGATTCCTGGGTCAAATGGTATTTCTATTTTGAGTTTTTTGAGGAACCTCCATACTGCTTTCCACAATGGTGGAACTAATTTGCATTCCCACCAGCAGTGTAGGAGGGTTCCCACTTCTCCACATCCTCGCCAACATTTGTTGTTGTTTGTGTTTTGGATGTTGGCCATCCTTACTGGTGTGAGGTGATATCTCATTGTGGTTTTAATTTGCACTTCTCTGATGATTAGGGATGTGGAGCATCTTTTCATGTGCCTGTTGGCCATCTGAATTTCTTCTTTGTAGAAGTATCTATTCATATCCTCTGCTCACTTCTTAATTGGATTATTTGCTTTTTGTTTGTTGAGGTGTGTATGTTCTTTATATATTTTGGATGTCAACCCCTTATCGGATATGTCATTTATGATTATATTCTCCCATACTGTAGGATGTCTTTTTGTTCTACTGATAGTGTCCTTTGCTGTACAGAAGCTTTTCAGCTTGATATAGTCCCACTTGTTCATTTTTGCTTTTGTTTCCCTTGCCCGGGGAGATATGTTCATGAAGAAGTTGCTCATGTTTATGTCCAAGAGATTTTTGCCTATGTTTTTTTCTAAGAGTTTTATGGTTTGATGACTTACATTCAGGTCTTTGATCCATTTTGAGTTTACTTTTGTGTATGGGGTTCGACAGTAGTCCAGTTTCATTCTCTTACATGTAGCTGTCCAGTTTTTCCAACACCAGCTGCTGAAGAGGCTGTCATTTCCCCATTGTATGTGCATGGCCCCCGTTTCGTATATTAATTGAATGTATATGTTTGGCTTAATGTCTGGACTCTATTCTGTTCCATTGGTCTGTGGGTCTATTCTTGTGCCAGTACCAGATTGTCTTGATTACTGTGGCTTTGTAGTAGAGCTTGAAGTCTGGGAGCGTAATTCCCCCTGTTTTATTCTTCCTTCTCAGGATTGCTTTGTCTATTTGGGGTCTTTTGTAGTTCCATATGAATTTTAAAACTATTCGTTCCAGTTCATTGAAGAATGCTGTTGGTATTTTGATGGGGATTGCACTGAATATGTAGATCGCTTTAGGTAGTATAGCCATTTTGACAATATTTATTCTTCATAGCCAAGAGCATGGGATGAATTTCCATTTGTTGCTGTCCTCTTTAATTTCTCTTAAGAGGGTCTTGTAGTTTTCAGAGTATAGGTCTTTCACTTTCTTCATTAGGTTTATTCCTAGGTATATTATTCTTTTTGATGCAATTGTGAATGGAATTGTTTTACTGATTTCTCTTTCTGCTAGTTTATGTTTAGTGCATAGGAAAGCAACAGATTTCTGTGTGTTAATTTTGTATCCTGCAACGTTGCTGAATTCACATATTAGTTCTAGTAGTTTTGGAGTGGAGTCTTTAGGGTTTTTTATGTACAATATCATGTCATCTGCAAATAGTGACAGTTTGACTTCCTCTTTACAAATCTGGATGCCTCGTATTTCTTTGTTTTGTCTGATTGCCATGGCTAGGACCTCCAGTACTATGTTGAATAAAAGTGGGGAGAGTGGGCATCCCTGTCTTGTTCCCGATTATAAAGGAAAAGCTTTCAGCTTCTCGCTGTTAAGTATGACGTTGGCTCTGGGTTTGTCATATATGGCCTTTATTATGTTGAGGTACTTGCCTTCTATACCCATTTTGTTGAGAGTTTTTATCATGAATGGATGCTGAATTTTGTCAAATGCTTTTTCAGCATCTATGGAGATGATCATGTGGTTTTTGTTCTTCTTTTTGTTGATGTGGTAGATGATGTTGATGGATTTTCGAATGTTGTACCATCCTTGCATCCCTGAAATGAATCCCACTTGATCATGGTGTATGATCCTCTAGACGTATTTTTGAATTCGGTTTGCTTATGTTTTATTGAGTATTTTTGCATCTACGTTCATGAGGGATATTGGTCTGTAATTTTCTTTTTTGGTGAAGTCTTTGCCTGGTTTTGGTATTAGAGTGATGCTGGCTTCATAGAATGAGTTTGGAAGTATTCCCTCCTCTTCTATTTTTTGGAAAACTTTAAGGAGAATGGGTGATAAAATTCAGCAGTGAATCCATCTGACCCGGGGGTTTTGTCTTGGGTAGTTTTCTGATTATCAATTAAATTTCTTTGCTGGTAATTGGTCTGTTTAGGGTTTCTGTTTCTTCCTTGGTCAGTTTTGGAAAGTTGTATTTTTCTACGAAGTCGTCCATTTCTTCTAGTTTTTCCAGCTTGTTAGCATATAGATTTTCATGGTATTCTCTAATAATTCTTTGTATTTCTGTGGGGTCTGTCATGATTTTTCCTTTCTCATTTCTTATTCTGTTTATGTGTGTAGATTCTGTTTTTCTCTTAGTAAGTGTGACAAAGGGTTTATCTATTTTATTTATTTTTTCAAAGTACCAGCTCTTGGTTTCATTGATTTTTTTCTATTGTTTTATTCTTCTCAATTTTATTTATTTCTTCTCTAATATTTATTATGTCCCTCCTTCTGCTGATTTTGGGCCTCATTTGTTCTTCTTTTTCCAATATCAATAATTTTGACTTTAGATTATTCATTTGGGATTGTTCTTCCTTCTTTAAATAGGCCTGAATTGCAATTTACTTTCCTCTTAAAACTGCCTTTGCTGTGTCCCACAGAAATTGTGGCTTTGTGCTGTTGTGGTCATTTGTATCCATATATTCCTTGATCTCTGTTTTAATTTGGTCATTGACCCATTGATTATTTAGGAGCATGTTGTTAAGCCTCCATGTATTTGTGAGCCTTTTTGTTTTTCTTTGTAGAATTTGTTTCTAGTTTTATTCCTTTGTGATCTGAGAAGTTGGTTGGTAGAATTTCAGTAGTTTTGAATTTACTGATTTTTTTGTGTGGTCTAGTATGTGGTCTATTGTGGAAAATGTTCCATGTGCACTTGAGAAGAATGTGTATCCTGCTGCTTTTGGGTGTAGCATTCTGTAGATGTCTGTTAGGTCCATCTGTTCTAGTGTGTTGTTCAGTGCCTCAGTGCTTTTACTTATTTTCTCTCTTATGCATCTGTCCTTTGGAGTGAGTGTGTTTTGAAGTGTCCTAAAATGAATGCATTGCTTTCTATTTCCTCCTTTAATTCTGTTAGTATTTGTTTCACATATGTTGGTGCTGCTGTGTTGGGTGCATATATACTTATAATGGTTATACCCTTTTGTGGGATTACCCCTTTATCATATGTAATGTCCTTCTTTGTCTCTTGCTACTTTCTTTGTTTTGAGGTCTATTTTTTCTGATATAAGTACTGCAACACCTGCTTTTATCTCCTTGTTGTTTGCATGAAATATCTTTTTCCATCCCTTCACTTTTAGTCTGTGTATATCTTTGTGGTTGAGGTGAGTCTCTTGTAAGCAGCATATAGATGGGTCTTGCTTTTTTATCCATTCAGTAACTCTGTGTCTTTTGATTGGTGCATTCAGTCCATTTACGTTTAGGGTGGTTATTGATAGATATGTACTTATTGCCATTGCCAGCTTTAAATTTGTGGTTACCAAAGGTTGAAGGGTAGCTTCTTTACTATCTAACAGTCTAACTTAACTCTCTTGTTAAGCTATTTTAAACACAGTCTGATGATTCTTTATTTCTCTTCCTTCTTATTCTTCCTCCTCCATTCTTTATATGCTAGGTGTTTTATTCTGTACTCTTTTCCATTTCCTTTGACTGTTTTTGTGAGTAGTTGATTTTATTTTTTGTCTTTAGTTAGTGTTTGGATAGTCTGCTTTCTTTGCTATGATTTTATTTTCTCTGGTGACATCTTTTTAGCCTTAGGAGTGCTTCCATCCAGAGCAGTCCCTTTAAGATATTCTCTAGAGGTGGTCTGTGGGAGGCAGATTCCCTCAACTTTCGCTTGTCTGGGAATTGTTTAATCCCTCCCTCAAATTTAAATGATAATCATGCTGGATACAGTCTTCTTGGTTTAAATCCCTTCTGTTTCATTACATTAAATATATCATTCCATTCTCTTCTGGCCTGTAATTTACTGTTGAGAAGTCTGGTGATAGTCTGATGGGTTTTCCTTTGTAGGTGATCTTTTTTCTCTCTCTGGCTGCCTTTAATACTCTGTCCTTGTCTTTGATCTTTGCCATTTTAATTATTATATGTCTTCGTGTTGTCTTCCTTGGGTCCCTTGTGTTGGGAGATCTGTGGGTTTCCATGGTCTGAGGCAGTATTTCCTTTCCCAGCTTGGGGAAGTTTTCTTCAGTTTTGTCTTCAAAGACACTTTCTATCCCCTTTTCTCTCTCTTCTTCTTCTGGTACTCCTATAATG
Organism: Smutsia gigantea; assembly: GCA_032199065.1. Taxonomy (NCBI): domain Eukaryota; kingdom Metazoa; phylum Chordata; class Mammalia; order Pholidota; family Manidae; genus Smutsia; species Smutsia gigantea. Next base: position 76,653 of record JAVSCE010000452.1, read on the forward strand.
TGAATATTGTTCCGTTTGGATTGTTCACATAGTTCTCTTAATATTCTTTCATTCCTAGAGATCCTTTTATCTCTCTCTGCCTCAGCTTCTCTGTACTCCTGTTCTCTGATTTCTATTCCATTAACAGTCTCTTGCACCTCGTCCAGTCTTCTCTTGAGTCCGTAAATCGATTGTTTCATTTCTGTAATGTCTCTCCTGACTTCCTCACTTAGCTCTTGCATATTTCTCTGTAGGTCCCTCAGCATGGTTATGACTTTTATTCTGAATTCTTTTTCAGCAAGATTGTTTAAATCTATCCCACCACGTCCTCTCTCTGTGGTTGTCTGGGTGATCCTTAACTGGACCATATTCTTTTCATGGCCATAAAAGTGGTCGCAGGCAGGTGGCACGTGTGACAGCTGGGAGAACAAAGTCCCTTCCTGCTTGTTGTTCTCCTTGCCTTCTTCACAGCCTGTGCTGGTTACTCACACACCGGGAGGCAGTCTCTTGGATAATCCCCTGAGCTGTTGTGTGTGGGACCGCCGTCAGCCTGGCCTATAGTACTGTAGGGGTTTCAGCCACATGGGGTATGTTCTTCTCCCCTTGGTGCCTTCCAGATATCTCTCTGGCTTCTGCAGCCCTTCCCTGTTAGCTGCATGCCCTCCAGGAGGAGATTCTGTGTGGCTGCTGTGGGTTGGGCTGCTCTCCCACTGATCCGCAGTTGTGGCGTATCTGCCAGACCGTTTGCAGTGCCGGCCGGGTGGGGGGAATGAATTGTAGGCTGCTTATCACCGTGAGTGACTTTGGCGGGGTTGCTTTACCCAGCAGCTGGTTAGGGGGCCTGAAATTCCTCAAGATTCCCAGCCTGCTGGGCTGAGTGTGCTGGGATGATTTTGTTCCCCTATTGGGCCCTTGTCTCTTTAAGAGTTTTAAAAAACTGCCCGCTTTTCTTTTGCCCCAGGGGAGCTGGCAGTGGGGACCGGCTCACAGTCTCTGTCTCAGATCCTGCCCTTCTGTTTCTCTAATCTCCAACACATCTGTGGTCCTGATGCAGATCACCAGGGCTGGTTATTTAGCAGGCCTGTTCTTCCACTCCCTCCACACTCTGCTTCTTTTCCTCCTGCCGGTGAGCTGGGGTGGGTGGAGTGCTCAGTCCACCAGGTCGCAGCTTTGTATCTTACCCGCTTCGTGAAGCGCTGAGTTCTCGCTGATGTTGCTGTAGCCTGGCTGTTGTACTGTATCTTCTGGTCTCTCTTTCGGGAATAGTTGTATTTGTTGTATTTTCACAAATATATATGGTTTTGGGAGGAGATTTCCGCTGCCCTGCTCACACCGCCATCTTCTGCAAGTCCCCCATTTTATGTGTTTTATCCAGTTTTTAAGGTGTTTGTAGTAGGAAGAAAGTCTGGTATAAGGTACTCCAATGTTGGGGAGTCGAATTTCCCCCATTCATTATATTTTGTTATTTCCAGGGATAACCTTTACAGGATTTTTGCTATTCTGTTTTATCCTTCTGCCATGATTGCTATCTTTTAAGATTCCACCCAAAATACAGTGTTTTAAAAATATGACTGTGTTTTTGAAAGGGTATGGTAGCACTTTTTTTCCTTAAAGATTGTTCAGAAAAGAGTGAAGAGAATTTGATTCAGACATTGTGAATGAATTCTTCATCTGTAAACAAGATAAGGTATTCTCTTTAAGCTTAATCCTACCAAATAATTTTAAACTAACAAAACAATGGTTTTTGAAGATGGTAAGATGATGGCATTCATGTCTTACACCCTTTTAGTGATAATGGAAAACTGCAAAGCACTGTGATTTGGGAGAAAAATAGTATCATCCATGAATGTAGGAGACATGCACAATTTTTACCAAAATACTTGTCATACCTCTCTTGATTTGAACTCAGTCAAGAGAAGAAGGCACAGAGAGACATAAACTACCTGAGGTCACAATCTATTGTGGGTTCTCTGAAAGTAATTGATACACTTGGGTGGTACCAGATAATGCCTTTCTCTGATCTGAGATTTCTAAGTAATTATGTTCACCCCTCCTTAGCTGTGTATTAGGCTGAAATAATTACCTTCACTGCTATTACTACTACTACTACTAACAATAATAATAATAATGGCTTTGTAGATGTGCATGCAGAGCTCCACTAGATGTGTATGGGTTTGAAGAATCAAAGAAGAGAATTAGCCAGATTTGGAAGAATTAATGAGGAAGCCTATCTGAATCTGCAGAATAGCTAATAAATACTAATAGTAATACAAAATCAATGTGATATTGCATTATTAATACAATTAGTAAATTGTATTAAATGGTTGATTATAGATTTATTAATAGGGGAAACCATATCCATCTCCAGAGATGCTTAAATGCAACTTATAATATTTATATTCATTCCATTTAAAAAACCACACACATACACACACACACAAATACAATCAAAAGTAAATTATTTCAAACCGAAAACAGGGTCACCTCAATGACAATGCAGTGGATTCAATTGTATTAAAATTTAGGAGAAAAAATGCCACTCAATGTCAACTCACATTATCTAATATCATTCTATAAATTTTAATCAATAAGATGAGATGAGAGAAAGTCAAAGTGTAAGGAAGTGGCAAAATTATTATTTGCAGTTGATATAATATTTACCTAGAAAATCAAAAGAATTACTTTTAAAGGAGAAATGATATGAAAGAAATATTTCAGTAAAATTCCTGGTTACAAAGTTGATATAAAAATCAATGGTATTCATATATACAAAGAAGACACTACATTAAAAAATATGAGAAGACTAGTTTATAATTTTTTGTAATTGAGTTTATTTGTAGAATGTTATTTTTGTTTAGTTTTATTCAGTACAGACATTTAAAGGCAAAAAAATGAGAAGTTGCTCATTACAAATTATCAAAAATTAAAATATATGACCTACATTTAAGACAAATTATAAAGAATATAAATAAAGATATCCTTACTCTATGAACTTTTAAAAAAGAAGACTTGACTAAATAGAAATACATTGTTTATTCCTGAGTTGAAAGTCTCCCTGTAAATGTGTCAAATATCTCCAAATGTTTATACCTTTATAGGTGATCCCACCAGAAAAAATGCATTTTTATTAGAATTTGACAAATTGATTTTTTAAATTCATTTGGAAAAGTTACAGTACTAAAAATAGTTTTCTATGTTTTTCTGGGGTGAACAGAGAAAATGGAACAGAATATAAGAGAAAAATATACTAATTTTGATGACAATGTAGTCCATAATGAAGTTAGATTTCAAGTAATTATAAATATGTGGCATTGGGTCAAATGCTAGTTCTATGGGGGAGAAAAGTTATATTCCTACCTGTTTCCAAAGTTAAAAAGAAAATTGAAGCCATAATAAACCTAGGTGATAGTGAACATCTATCAGTAGATTTTATGCAACAATACATAACGAACTTTTGGGATCTAGCAGATAACTGCTTTTCTTTAGTAACTCCATATTTTTCTATTGTATGACTATCATAATTTATTTACATATGACTGTATGTTAGGCATTAGGCTGTTTCCATATTACTAAGCAATACTGAAATGAACATCCTTTCACAAATGAATATGTGAAATGACTAAATTGCAAACGAGTATGATGTGCTCATATATTTATTGTGTTCCCACTTTAAAAAAATAGTCACATGTATCTTCTGGAATATTCAATGTTAATTTAACATGTTAATAAAAATGGTAATTGTGCTTGTGCTTTGGATAGAAACTGGGTTTGTGAAAAGGGTGATATAATTTTAACATACATTAATTTGCACAGTATGAACTTTCTTATCTTTGCATGTTATTTATTCATTTATTAGCTAGATAAACTTGTCCAAAATGAAAGTGAAGAGAGCAGGCCCGCAGAGTGTTGTGCATGCTGTGATCTTGTTTTTACAGAAAAAAAGGCTATTTGTGCATATATCATGTGAACTCACAAGGGACTGGAACAAAAGAAAGAAAAGCTACAAATTAGAAAAGGGAAATAAAATAAGGCTATTGGAAAGACATCAAAGCTCTCTGGATTTGCTTCTAATGATCTTTCTGAGTTAACTAAAATTAGATTCAGAACCAGGACGTATGCAATTAATATTTCATGATGACATTAGTTAAACTAATAAGAATACATGTGTGTTTCTTGGCAAAATTTTAATTTTTTAAATTGCATTCTTCCTTGTTAGAAATTCCACAACCCTTTCAGTGTGCATCATTGAGGTTTTCATTTTGTACATAGTATCTGGTAAATATACATGCTTGAGAAAAAACTAAAACAGAAAAACTTGAACAAAATTAAACAAGGAACATAAATGTTTTATTTTTACAGCATATTTCAGATATGATATTTTAAAACAAATGATTGAAAATATTATAAAATAAGCAATTTTCTCACCAGCAAAGCAAGGAGTCTGGATTTTGATTTATATATAATCCATCTTTAAGATAATATAGCTTTATTTAAAGTTTACATCCAAAGACTGAGAATGCTATTTAGCTTGCAAGTTCGAGAATCATTTTCTTCCAGACTTCAGTAGAAGAGCCAATGGGAAAAAATGCATTCGAGTTATTCCACATATGAATTTGTCTATATAAGCTATTTCTAGCTAATGAACATAAAGAGACATTTAATCAGCATCCTTTATTTTCATATCCTGATTGTTATCAAGATTATCCAAGGTAAAACAAAGTAAGGAATAAGAAATATATGAATAAAGTGCAGAACCATCTCATTAGTTGGGTCTTCTTCAGAATGCTGCATGACCTTTTACTATCTGCTCAAATGGCTTCTTAACGAAGCCCACCTGGACTATCCCACTTTAAAACTAGACTCACCTACTCACTCTATGGTTTGGATTCTTATTCTGTTTTGTGTTCCTTTTCCATAGCATCTGCTACCTTTTAAAGGTCATACACTTATTATGTCATGATTATATCTGTCTCCCCTGCTGAAACTGAAGTTCCAAGAGGACAGAGACCTGTTTTTTTTCTCTGATGTATACCTAGTACCTGGAATAATGCTGGCACATAATAAGCATTCAAAAATATGTGTTGAATAAATGAAAATATTCAGTAGCAATTCCTGACAATAAAAGTAAAACATCACAGTTAATTATTAGGCAAAACTGGAGATTTAACTCTCAAGGATTTAAAAGCATTTAATAAGCTGACTAGAGGAATAGATTAGTTAAAAATTCAGAATATATAAGATATTTATGAAACACCACTGTGGTAAAATACTTTAACCCAAGTATATGATTGTATTAATTATTAAAAATCACAATAAATAATAGCATTGATATTATAAGTTAAAAACACTCAATTTGCTTTCCTAGAAGCTACATGTTTGCATTTTCTCCTTTGATCATACACATACAATCCCAACTATCTTCCTTGGTAATATCAGTCCTGTGTAGACATTGCATATAATACTTTTGCATTTTTGATTCCAATATCTTTTCCTTTCTCCCCCATTCAACTACCCATTCCCAGGACCAGAGCTTGGACCTTGCCAACACTTGGAAACCCTTTATTTATATAATCAATTGGAATGATGAGCTCTCTGGCTCATAATTTCCTATCTTCCCATCCAGTTCAGTCATCTAGCCAGTTATTCATATTTAAGCTAATCTTGTCTTCAGGATTGAACCCCATGTCCACCTGAACCCTTTCCTTTTCCTCAAAGCATCAGCCACTTTTCACTGTAACTTTCTATCTTCCCAATGTTGGGTTTCATGGCCTATCACTTTAACCTCTTTCTTTCCAAACAGATATTGTTAATAATACTAATTCCATTCTAAAATGAATAAGTTTAATAACAATAGTAATATAAATAGCCAATGTTCTTAAGTCCTCGCTACATGCCCAACACTCTCATCTCTTTACATGCACTTTTTAGTTGAATCCTCACAACTTCATAATTGTTGTTTTGTCCTCATACACGTGAAAAAAATGAAGGAAAATGAGGCTGAAATTATAGCTTAAGTTTACACGACTGGACGGTTTAGAACTAGATTATGAACCCCAAAATTCTATTCTTCTAAGCCTGGCATCTGCCCTCAAACTCCAATGACACTGCCCTTGCAAGTTTACAGTGACCTGCCTGGTACTTCATGAAATCAGTATTTCTTACTCTCCATGGCAGATGGGCAAAACTAGACATGTATGGGCCCAAAGGTAACTAGGTTCTCAAATGCTCTCTAACTATCCCTTCACATTTCCTGATTGGTTGGCTCTCTTCTCAGCTCTCTCTAGCAACTCTGTCAAATTATTGGCTCTTTGCTCAACTTTACCTGCCCTCCCAATTCTTTTTATTGTCAAAATACAACAGTGACTCTTGTTTCATAGAGAAAGTGGAAGCTATCAGATAAAGTTTCCTGCACTTGGCCTGTTGTATGCTGTTATTACCCTAGAAAATCTATTTCTTCTCCTACTTAATGTGGTTTCCTCCTCCCTTGCTTTGATTCTTATCTCCTCCCTCTTAGGGAGTGAGGAGACCTGCACTTTTCACTCTTGTAAAGCACTTTTGCCATCCAGGTTGCCACATTCTTATCACTTTCCACTTCCCTGCTTGTTTCTCTTCTCCGTTGTTGTCTTTGCTTTCTCTGCCTTACCCTTAGTTCCTAGTGTTTTTGGGTCCGTTCTAGGTCATTTCTCTTATGCTGATACTGCCTCCAGGTTCTGTTGTTTATTCTCATGGGTCAGTTATTAAACATAAAACTTTGGTTAAAAATCTGTATCTGTAGCCCAGATCTCCTCAGAGCTTTAAACCAGTGTATTGAAAGATAAACTGAGATATATTAAAAATTTTAGGAGTTTATTTGAGCAAAAATTGATTAAAATCAGGCAGCATCCAGTGCAGCAGATAGAAGAAAGCTCCAAGAATCTATACAAGATGAAAGACTTGTAGGCAGAAGGGAACAGGAGAAAGGGAGTTACACTAGGCAAAAACTGGGTTGGTTATTGAAGAATTCCTTTCCTTTAGGGGATAGCAGTGGTTTGTCAGGCAGATGATTTATCAAGTGCTGATAGGGTAATTCCTGATTGACTGCTTTAAGATTCCATTTCTGGAAGAGAATTAAATTTATTTATTCAATTTTAGTTTTTTTTTCAGTTTGGTGGTGTGGTCTTAGCATACGTGACTCCATTTTGGTCCTGTTGTCTTGTTTTTTTAAAACTGTATGTAATCAAGTTCTGGATATCTTTGCTTGAATGTTCCATGCCTAAAATTAAACTCTACGCCTAAAACTGAACTCTCATTTTCTTCCATGACTCCCTCTTCCTCCCATATGTCAGTGAATAGGATTACTATCCACTTAGATATGCTGCACATAAACTTTAAAATAGAGTCATCCTAAACTGTTGCCTTTCTCTTAATCCTTACTTCCAGTCAGTCTTCAGAACTTGTTAATTCTGTTGCGTGTCTATATATATCTTAAATCCATCTACTTTTCTCTAAGTCAACTATTTTCCTAATATAGAGAATAATAATACATATATGTATCGCCTACCTTTTGTGGTCTCAGGTTAGAATTAACCAGAAGAGAAAGATGTATGGAAAGTGGAAGTGAAGCAGTAGCTATTGTTTCTGAAGGCTAGTGTTATGAGATACAGCCATAAACACTGATGTGTGGTCAGGTTCCAGTTTGTCCTTACTGTCCTCTATTCCTTATCCTGACTGCTGGCCCTGCTGACAAGCAGGGGTCCCCAGGCCCCATAACCAGGCTCTTGGCTTCTGACCAACAGAAGCAGCAACTATACAAAGGCAACAGCTTTCCATAGACTTCTCCACAAACAACATTTTGTGGTCCCACGACAACAGCTTGATGTGCCTTGCTTCCTAAACTCTCCTGCAAGCTGTAACTTGTCTACCTATCTATCCCACAGCTGTGGCAGTTACCAGCTCTGATAGCCACGCTGTCTGTGGTTAGATAAAATCCTTGAGAACTAGCATAGAGAGATTATCTAAGGAAAACTAGGAGGAGCTCTACTCAGCATTTTACCTGTTTAATTAGTAAGATGTAGTGAATATTTATCTAGAACTATAGCTACTACTAACTAGTATGATGAGGAACTAAATTTTAATTTTATATAAATTTCCAGTTACCCAAGTTTAAATTTAAAAGCTGAGGTAGTATAAAATAGGTTACTATTAACACAACATTATTGTTTTGGTAGAATGGTATTTCACGTTAACCAACTGTGTAAGTTGCTGGCTTAGGTAGTGTGCAGATTGGGTGCACGTGCCTGGTCACTCACTGTCCATGGATCGACTCTGATTTTTTTCCTTCTACACACCAGTGTAAAAGTGTGGCAAGCTTACTTGACATTTTACACAGCAATACCTATATAAATTTTAATTGACAATAAACTGAAATACTAATTAATTATAACTAAATTATTATTTTAGTTAAAAATAAGTATGGACATATTTTTAAATTTGAAATGAAAATATACTGTTAGTGCAGCATTGAGTGGAGATGCTACTACCAGATTAGTAAAGAGAAAAGAGATTAGAAGAAGACATCGCAAATTTCATAATGAATTGTAATTGCGGAGTCAGTTGGACAGAGCAAACCAAAACTGGTTTATTGTTGTGTAAAACTTTTTAAACATAATTAAGTGGATGACGTAAAGAGACACTTTCAACAAATTAATAGTAAATCTTGTATTTCTTTTCAACAAAAAGCATCAGTGAAATTGTTTGAAATCAAAATTTAAAAAGAATAGACAAAAAGTTTTTAAATGATTTTTAACAGCCAAGCTTGTAAAGGACTTGAATTTTTGTATAAAAAAATTCTTTAGGTGGAAAGATGGTAAGAAATTATTTTAAATGTCACCTTTTTATCTTTACCTTCTTTTAACATGGCTACAAGACCATTAAAAATCACCTACATGGCTTGCACTGTGCATCTGTTGTGCGGTGCTGATCTATTCAGTATGTGAGCATCTGAGTTCAAGTTTCCTTGAAACAAATCTGGGAGGCTAGAAAAAGCTTCATTTCAGCATTCCAGATCTTTCCATTTCTGGTAGATCTTTGCAAATTATATTTTAGTGTTTGCTCTATAGTTCATAAATATTTGCTATTATACTGTTAATATAACTGGGTACTCATGCCTATGTGTGCTAGCAAATATTCATACTTTAAAGAATATTTCTGTATAAACTTAGGAAAAAGAAAAAGCATTTTGCTATCCTGTACTATCATTACTAGCGTATTGATATATTTTTTTAAAACAAAATTTCTTTCAAAGTCAGTAAAAAACATAGGTGAATTCATGAAAAAGACACTATTGGAAATAAAGATTTATCAACCACAGGTAATGTGACATGTAATTTAAAAAATAGGAAATAAAGTGTTGCCAGTGAATATCAGTTTTCACAGGTATTTAAGTAATGGCAAATATCAGCGTACCTTTAGTGTGTGGAGGTGGTTCCTGATAACCATATTGCTTATCTTTAATTATTTTTGTATATTCAAGATAAAATTTGATGTAACAGCATCAATGCTTCATTTGCATATGTATTTCAAGTTTAATGACTTTATGCTCTAAACCATAATAAAGTTTAATTAAACTGCTTTCCCATTTAAGAAAAAAATCTTGGAATTTTCTTTGGCTGTGTGCTTTCATTGGTATCATTTATAACCTATGTGTCATTTCTGGAATGAATTTCTTCCATAAATACCATGTAGGCAATGTCCTTGCAAAATATATAGTGCTCTACCAATCCAAAGGTTGGGTTCTGCCGCAGCCAACATGATTTAATAGCTGAACAAACACTCTGTAGAAACTTAGACCTGCTCAATTCCTTCAGGCAATTGAAGTACTTAAATTCTGCCAGAAATATGACCTGCTGTTTTAATGAATAGTCAGCAAACGGCCTTAATACATGTGGATATTGATTCCCACTGGAGGTGCCTATCACCTGGTGCGGGTAAAATTGCAATAGTTCCAGAATCTCTCAACTGACCTTAGTACATCTCCATATCAGTAGGTGTTTCCGTGGGATGAAGAGAAGTAGTCCATCTCCATATCAATAGGTAATTACAAGGGCGAGCTAGGGCTTATCTGGACCAGAGAGGTTGGGTGGGGGTCTCTTTTTTGGCAGCCGGGTTGTAGGAGGTACGGGAGAGCAGAAGTGGGCGACTGCTTGTAAGAAATAAATGCGTTTCTCCTGCTTTATTTCTCCCTTTGACTGATTACGGTTTCAAAAGCATTTTGACCCGGGATTTTCCCCCCGGAGTTACACTTGGGTTGACATTTAATATTTTTGAAAGGATCCTCTTGAAAGGGGGAATAAAAGAAAAAAGGAGCCAAATTTGCTTTATCATTCTTTGAAGATATTTATCAATTTGCAGGAATCTGAAGTTTGAAAAAGCAAATACAAAATCCTAGGATTACAATAAATGCCATTGCTGACTAAACAGGCTTTGGGAGCTCAGAAGCTGGAAGGAGCTGCCACAGACAAAGCCTGACTCGGAAATAGTTTTGATTGCTGTGTGTGATTCAAAATATGTTCACCCTGTTTGTAGAGTGTGTGGAGGACTGCAGCTGCTCATGGGCATTGTCAGCACACTAAAATGTATTCCACAAGGACAAGGTTTTTGCCATTTTTCTTCTCGTAACCCTGACCTTAAAAGGTAGGAGAGGAAATTTGAACAGGGTATGAAATTCAGAATATATATTTATGCTATATAGGTAAATATCAAGCTGTGGAATGTGAAGGAGGTGGGATTTCAGAATGGCAGAATACTTGATGAACCCTCTCCCCAGCAAAACATCAATTTAACAAGTGAAAATTACAAATAAAACAATTGTTCAAAGTTTCTGGAAACTGTCCTAGGGACATACAGCTCATGCAGAAACATCCATTCAGCAAGAAGTACTTGCTGTCAGTACTAACAGGAGAATCTGTGGCAGTTGAGCCATGACCTGCTTCCTGAGCCCCCACCCCCAGTTGCATGTTACAGACATAATGAATGCTGCAGCCAAGAAGTCCCTCTCTCCTCTGAGCTCCCAGGCTGGGGCTTCACTTTACATGTGGTCACCGTTATCCCAGCCCTGTTGCTGAAGCTGCATTCCATGCAGATATGGCTGAGAGAAACAGGTCTCCTTTTCCCCACCCAACCCCTACTCAAAGGGCACAAATTCCCCATCAGGAGGAGCAAGCTGAGAAGACATGGACAACCACCTGGCCCGTCCCCTTGTGGTCACTCCTAGACCAGGGGGTCACTCTTGGAACAGCAGGTCACTACCCTCAGTTCTGGTGGAATGGTGGAATAGTGCCACCCGAGAGGAGGGCAGGCCATGGGGACAAGGAGCTCTGCAGCTTTGGCTGACGAAATGCTGTATTTAGGACATAGGATGGAGACTTCTGTGTCAATGAGTACTTTTAAAAACAAGAAACCTTGTTGAGGGCAACCAAGAAAGGACACCTGGAAGTTTAATAGAATCAGAGAAAAAAAGAGCTGAGGAGAGCCCTCCTAGGACCACTGCCCTTCTTGGGGTCAGGAAGGCTGTGTGTCTGTGCCAGCCAGCACGCACTCAGGAGCAGTCAGGGTCGGTGCCAGCTGAGCGTTCCCCAAGCTGTAGAGTGCCTGTTGACACTGCCATGAGGGGCTTGAACACAAACCCTGATCACACACAGATTGAACAATGAGCTTGTCTTACCTGGAGGCTACCCCTACAAAGGGAGGTGTGCACATAAAGTCACACTAATCCCTGTAGATTGGGAGACAGTGCATACCCAAGGCCACTCTCTCTGGGAGCATTCAGAATGGGAATCCCTAAGCTACTAGTCCCTGACTGACTACAGGGCAACAAAACATGAACTCCTTGAGGTGTGACTGCAGCCTCCGAGCTGGAAAACCTTTGGTCAAAAAGTGGCTTATGCCAACCCAAGGGAGCCAGGACAAGCTAGAAAAACAACAGGAGGAAAGCGGGAAGAAACCTTAGAGCCCCAACATTAGGAAGGAATTAGAATTTGCAGAATTAGTTCAACCAAGTCACTAAACAAATAAATGACTTAGCAAATAAAAATAAGAACAATCCCTAGAGTGTTATCAGTATCCAGATTTGCTCTACAATACCTAAAATGTCTAACTTTCAGTAAAGAAAATAATGAGATATGTAAAGAAACAAGACAGTCTGATCCATATATAGGAAAGAAAGAGCAGGCAATAAAAACTGCTTTTGAAAGGGGCCCATATGGTAGGATGGTAGACTTGGCAGCCAGACTTCAAAGCAACTATTACAAATATGTTAAAAGACTAAGAGAAACAATGCTTAAGGAATTGAAGTTATGGTGACAGTGGCTCATTGGGCAGATAGCATAAATCAAGAGAGGAAAAAATATTTGAAAGAATGAAATGGAGATTCTGGAGATGAAAAATTAAATAGGGGGGAATTAACAGCAGATTTGAAGTCAGAAGAAAGAATCAGCGAACTAAAGACAGATCAATGGAGGCTGGGCAATCTATAGAAAAGAGAGAAAAAAGTAAGGGGAAAAAAAAGTACAAAACCTCAGGGAAATGTGAGACACTATTAAGCTCCCAAAAATATAGGACATGGGTGCAGCAGAGGGAGATGAAAGAGGGAAAAGGACCCCCCAAAGTAAAAAATATAATGGCCGTGACTTTTCAAATATGAAGAAAAATATAGAATTGAGAAGTGGACAACCTGTTATTCATATTCAAAAGGATGAATTTGGATCCTACTTGCATCTAAAAAACAACCCAAAAATGCATCACAGACCAAAAATGTAAGCACTAAAACTATAAAATTCTTAGGAAAAAAAATACATGTAAAATTCTATTACCTTGGATTAAGCAATAGTTTCTTAGATGTGACATGAAAAGCACAAATGATTTTTTTTGCATTTATTTTATTAAAATATTGATATACAGTCTTATGAAGGTTTCACATGAACAACATTGTTGTTTCAACATTCACCCATATTATCAAGTCCTCATCCCCTGCCATTGCAGTCATTTTCCATCAGCATAGTAAGATGTTAGAGAGTCATTACTTCTCTTCTCCATGCTGTACTGCCTTCCCTGTGACCTACCTATATTGTGATTGCGATCTTTTAAAAAAGATAAATTAGACAACACCAATATTCAAAACTGTGAGTGTGTGAGAAATGATACCATCAAGAAAGTGAAAAGGCAGTCCACAGATTGGGGAAAAATATTTGCTAATCATCTATCTGATAAAGACGTGTCCAGATTTTATAAATAACTGTTAAGACTCCAAATATATAAATAAGCAAAGAATTTGAATAGGTATTTTCCAAAGAAGAGATACAAATAGCTAGTAAGCACATGAAAACATGTTTGACATCATTAGTTGGTAGGGAAATGCAAATTAAAACCACAGTGTATACTTCACACCCACTAGAACGACTAGCAATCAGAAAGAAAGATAATGAGAAGGGTTGGTGAGGATGTGGAGAAATTGGAATGCTCACATTTTGTTGATGGTAATGTGAAATTGTGTAGCTGACTTGGGAAACAGTTTGGCAGTGCCTCTAGCTATCAACTGAGACACCATAAAGCCTTGCAGTTCCGCTCCAAGGTACATATCCAAGAGAATGAAAAATACAGATCTGCAAAACTTGTATGTATATGTTCATGGCAACATTATTCATAAGAGCCAAAAAGTGTAAATAGCTTGTGTGTTTATCAGCTGATGATGAATAAAGTGTGTTGCATCCATACCATGGAGTGTTATTCAGGATTGCAAAGACAAAAAGTATTGATAACTGATTAAACACTGATACACTTTTAAAAGTATGCTAAGTGAAAGAGGCCAGACAATGTATTGTATGATTTCATTTATATAAAATGTTTACAATGCACAACTTTATGAAGACAAATTAGTCACTGCTTACAGCTGGGAGTGGGGACAGGCAAATGGGGAGTGACTGCTAAAGGACAAGGGTCTCTTTAGGGGAAAGAAAATTCTAGAATCAGATTGTGGTGATGAAAACAACCCTGTGAATGAACTACCATTGAATGTGTGATCCATATATAGGAAAAAATAGGCAATAAAAATTGGTTTGAAAGGAGCCCATATGGTAGGATTCAACTGGGTGAATTGTATAGTATGTGAATTATATTTTAACAGAGCTATTTTTAAGATGGCTGTGGTCTATAAAGGCCTACAGCTGTTTAAAATGTACTTTCCCATTTTACTAGTGATGTCTATCTTGTCCTTTTTCTACCCTACTCCCAAATTATTCAAAAAAGCATTTCTACTACTATGATTGACAATAGGTAAAATTTTATTATTTTTACAAATGGACATTTCAAGTATAGAGTCTACTTAGTTACATATATATATGCATATATATATGTAAAAAAATTTTTTTAAGTCTAGCTTTGTATGCATGGTCGTCATGAAGTAGATATTCAGGAAAGTTCCAATCTTTCCCATTTCTTTGTCTAGCTATATATCAGATGCAGCAATATTACCCTATATAGTCTATAGTTCCCATAAACTAACTTTTTGACTCTCTATTCAGAAGACAGTCTTACTATAGTATTTAACATTTGCATATCACTTTGCATGTAAGTTGCCTTCATTTTAATCATTAGTTATTTCCCATAAAACTGTCATTAGGACCAGTGCTTATGAAATGCCCACTAGCATCCTTCTTGCTTGTGGGCTCAAGGGTTGAGTCTCATAAGAGAAAGAAACAGTGAAGTTTTATAGATGTTTGTTTAGCATGCCAAGGTCCTAGAATTATCATGGGGCAATCCTGGGATTGGTATTCAGAGTTGGCTCATTTTAACTGCTGCGTGGCCACTCACCTGCACAGTTTCCCTGTAGAAAGTGATAAGTAGAAAACATGTCACCACATTTCATGTTTCTAATGTGTTTGCTGAGATCTGCATGTTCTAATAAATTCTAAGGGGCAGCTCTAAAAAGTCATGCCATCTCATTGGCTTACATTTTAACAACTTTACCATCTGGAGCGCTAGCTCTCTTTAGCAGTTAGTTTTTGTTCACGCCGTTCTGCTAATCTTCTCTTTCATTCCTTGCTATGTGGTGGACTTTACTTCTCATAACTTGAGTGAAGCACACAAACATTATTTTTCTTTTTCTTGACTGTTCAGTATCAAAGCTTATGTTTTACTCTGCAAACCTGAATTTTACCAAGTGATTTAGTGATGAACCAGTCTGAACCAGCTGTTGTTAAGCGATTTCCCATTTCTGTAAATCAAAACTAGTGTCATGTTTTTTTCTTCTTTAGAGACTGAGAAAGGCAGGTGTGGAACATGGTAAGCATTGAAGATATTTCTTTCATCTTTATTTTTAAGATAATTGGAAGAAAAGGGACTGAAATGAACTCCTTTATACAAGGAATTTATTCTAAATTTGTTAACTAAATTGTTTCCTTAATCCCACTGAAAATGCACACATATTTCTAAAGCTCACCAGGAGGAAATAAAGGATCACATCTGCATAGTGCCCCTTTATACTGTCACACTTCCTCCTTGCCCCTCCTTCCAGCATGTATACACCACAGAAAGCTTCACATAAGGCACAAAATTACATAGAAAGTTTTAAAAAGCTCTATATAAGTAAGTTTAAAAAAATTCTAACCTTTTTGTTAACTACCCAATACATGTTTCATTTTGAAAATGACAAGTGGGAGCCTTTCTTACACCTGATTGAGATTTGGTCAACCATATTTTCTATGCCAATAATCTGAATTTTTCCAATGCATCAGGTTATTGGAAAATTCTTTGGGAAGATTTCTCTGAAAACCATGAACCATGCAAATCAACCTTTCCCTAGAGATATCTCTGTGTGTGTGTGTGTGTTCACAGTTTCTGTGTAATAAATTGTGGCTGTAAAACTGTGCTGCCCCTATGAAGAAAACTATAGCATCCTATGACTGTGTGTGTTTAAGATTTTGCTTGTAAGAAGAAATAAACGCATATCAGGAACTAGAAATTGAAAGCAATATATGCTTACAAGACATATAAAATAATCCAGGAACCATCACTGATTCAGCATTCAGTATCTTTCTGGCTGGAAACAGTGATGAAGTCTTCATATATCTCTAACATTCTATCCTTGGAAATACCAGATTTTGTCTGTCACTAACAATATTATCAGGTAATATTTGTTATTCAGAACTTTTTCATAAAACTTATCACCATCTGAAATCACTTATTTGTTGACTCTTATTCCCTGTCCCAACTAGAATGCAAACTTCATGAGAAAGGAGACTTTATCTGCTTTGTTGGCCACTGTGTCCCCGACACCTGGGAATAGGACCTGTCATATTGTAGATGCTTAAAACATGTGTTGAATGAAAGACTGAAGCTAGACTAAATACTGTATTCATTTGAAATCTAATTTATGTAGACTGGGACATCATAGAAAAATAACTTATTCCTGGAAATTATTTTTCCCCTATATTTTCTCTTAGAATATTTGTAATGTTAATAACTCTTAACTTGTAAATGATTGCTAAATCTTTAAATTTTTCTCAGATTTAAGACTTTTGGGTACTGTACACACATACACCAAAAGTATAATTTTGGGAAAAGAGTAACTGATTCTGAAACACAAAAGTTCAATATGTTTTCAGAACTTTCATCATCTTCCCATTTGAAAAAGTTCAACCCAAGATGTTAGGAGAGTCATTTTATTTAAAATTTATTTAAACTTCTTAATTATAAGGATCTTTACATGTATTTCTGAACAGGCTTTTCTCTGACATTAGGTTCTCACTCTCCCTCCATTTTCATTGTTCCTCACCCCACCTACTCGTCTCTTTCCCTCTTTTCTTTCCTTTTTCCCTTGGACCCTTTCACTATGCCCCTCACGGTCACATTAGAATTTGGAAATGGAAAAAATTTTAAAGACTCTTTTAAAGCAGTTTTAGGGTCACAAAAAAATTGAGGGGAAGGTACAGAGTTCCCATATACTTCCTGCCCCCACACATGCACAGCCTCCCCCATTATCAACAGTCTCCACCTGGGTGGTACATTTGTTAAAATTGATGAAGCTCCATTAATACATTAGTGCAATCACCCAAAGTCCATAGTCACTGCTGGGATTCACTCTTGGTGGCGTACATTCTGTGGGTTTGAACAGATGTTTAACAATGTGTATCCATCATTTTGGAAATTAGAATTTAAGGCTGTAATACTAGTATACTTGCATTTTCTAAATTTATTTTTTACTGTGTATAAGAAAAGAGAAAGAAGATTGAGTTATAGCCAGTTAGTCTGTAGTTTATCAATGGCTTCCCTTACTGGTGTAGGTGGAAGGAGATGTGGGGGAGTTTAGGAACTATATATATGGATCAAAATGATCAATTTTGCCTTCATGCTCATAGATTCTCACGTTCATAGAGAATGGACAATTTAGATTAATTGTTTATCTTGTCCTTCTCAAGAAAACTCCCTTCGGGCATTGCCTGGGAAGTGCCATGTGTCGGTGATTAGTGGGCCACTTCTTTTAGTTCAGAACCAGCCTCTCATCTACCAACTGCTGGGAGAAAATGTGCCTGAAAAGATACGTTTTCCATTTTTCTACCTGGCTAGCTTACCCACTGGATCAGCAAAGGAATAAATAGTGAAGACCAGAGGGAACTAGAGGATAGGAGAAGTAATACCTGTAAAAGGCACTGGATTTCTTAGCACACAGTGGGTGTATGTGTGCACTTAAGGATTATTTCTCTCTGTCCCACCTTCATGTTACATCTGAGAGAGGTCATTTATGTAATGTTTTATTCTTCGCGTTTCCAGCAGCGCCTCTCAAATCTATTAATGGTTATTCTCTTCCTTGACTGTACATGACAATCATTGGGGAGATTTTACAGCATGATGCCTGAGCCCAGTTAAGATAAACTGTATCTCTGGGGCTGGGATCTGGGTATTGGGATATTGTTTGAAAAGTTCCATAAGTGATTCCAGTGGCCACTGTTAAGTTCTGTTGCCACATAGGAAGAAATCCAAGCAGACTTCTCCTATGTAAAGAAAAAAAATCACTTCTCTGATGTTTTCTTGGGCTATATTTGAGTTTGGTCACTTGAATAAACTGTAAGTTCTTCACTATTGCTCCATTCCAGCAGAATCTTTATAGGGCTGTTGAAGATGCCAGACTGAGAAGATTGGTGACTAGCAGGAAAATAGAACTTACTCTCACTTCATAATTGTAAGAAAAAGGAAGATTTCGGTGGGTCTATCTGAAAAAGGAAACATGTAAGGAGTTAATATTGACTTATGCTTGTTTACATTTCATTTATGAATGAGGGACAACAACTTGACAAATACATTCAAGTGCTTAAATCTTTTTAATATTTCTAAATTTTATTACTATTGTTTCTACATGTTAAGATTGAGTCAGTTACTATATGAAAACTAAGAATATACCAAAGGAGGAATAAGATGATTGCCTAGTACAGAGAGGACACCAAGGAAGTTGAATAGTTTGAAATTGTAATGGATTTAATCAGCATTCATTCATTCATTCATTCATTCTTTCATTTATCCATGCAAATAGGCATGTATACATGCTTTTATAGAATAAGATTTGTTAAACATATTATTTTACAGTACTTGACATGAGTGAATAAGAATAGTCAATGTGCTTCTCTTCAAGTCAAGTAATGAGGGTAAGCATAAACAAATTACCACAGAATGTGCTAAATGCAATGATAAAATTATATCTAAAATATACAAGTAGCACAGAGGAGAAGAAGTTAAACTTGTTTTTGGGAGTAGGTAGGGGGAAACGAAGCTTGTTTTAAGTAATCAAGGTTATGCTGAATTTTGAAAATGAGTATGAATTTCCAGGCCTTCCATAAAGAGGTGGGAGGTAAGGCAATCCAGAGAGAGAGAGAGACCAGCACATGAAGAGGCACAGAGCACACGTATTTGGGGATCCATATTCTCTTTACTATTGCAGAGTCAAGAGTATTGGAGTGGTGGAGAGCTCTACTTAGGTAAATAAATCACATAAGACCCAACATTTCATCTTAAAGAACTTGGATATTACCTTATGCAAGATAAGGAGTAATTAAAAAAATTTTCACCAAGTGGGAAACATGAATAGACTTATACTTTTGTAGCACTTTTGATCTTTTGAAAGGGGAGAAGCTGGAGATGGTGAAACAAGTTAGGAATCTGTTGCCGTAGTCTGACTAGAAGAAAATGACAATTTACAATGAAAATTTCACGTGTTAGTAACTTTTTAAAGAATCACTTAAGATTTTTTTGTAGGAAATAAAGTGGAGGAACCTAAAGTGAGCCCTTAATTTCTGACTTTGGATCCTTGGATATATGATGTTGATACACACCAAAATGAAGTAAGAAAGGAAAGAGAAAAACAAGTTTCAGTGGTAGGGAATAACTTGTTGAGTGTAATATTGCATATGTTGAGTCTGAAGTACCCACAGAATTTTAAGAAGAATTTTTTTTATAGTTTGAATATTAAGAGAAATGTCTGGCTTAGAGATACAGACTTTAGTGTTATTATCTGGTAAATTTTGTCTGGTAAGTTAACAATCCAGAGATTGTTATTCAAGATGGTTTTTATCAATCCTATTCACAGGATTCCTTCTAGAAATCCTAAGGAACACATTCTGTTTCTGCACAGTGAGAGAAACATGTGTACATAGGCATTCAGCATGATGATTTTTATCAAGATGTTGTTAGTATGATCTGGTAAAGATTTGCAGTCTTTGTAGACCTCTTCAAAGTGTCTTGGGTGTTGTGAGTCTTGAAGATTCATTTTAAGACTTCACCCTGTCTATGTAGGGGGGAATATACTTAGTCTTCATTTATAGCATCCCCTTCAATTTTTTAAAATTTATTTAACTCTTTATTGAAAACATCCTAGAAACACAGTTTTTAAAATTTAATTTAGAGGATCCAGTTGGATTTGTCTCCAAAGAGCAAATGGGTAATAGAAGAATTGTTTTCTTTTCTGCTTCTATATTCCTCTAAGCTTCTGTACAAATCTGCTACCCAAAGCACTAGGCAAATGTTTTAAGGGAGTCAAAGTTGATCTTGCTAATTAACCTACAGCCCCAACACACACACACACACACACACACACACACACACACACACACACACACACACACACACACACACACACACAGTTTCTCAGATCTGGGCTTACAATTTTGATGGTGTTTTTCTCTTCTCTGAAGGTCTCTAGGTTGTCAGGGAATTCTAACAAGACAACCAAACAACTGAGAGAGTTCTGATTATTTTACTCAAACTACATAAATCTAATCTCTTTAATTTCCATAATGAGAATGGATAACATTTTTCTATTTAAGGGAATTTAAAACTACAGCCACCTGTTACCAATAATCCAGGAATACCGAGACCCAAATTCCTTCCATCTCCACTGTCACCTCTGCTTTCCACTTGGATGTAAGGGCTGTAGGCATGAGCCTTCTATGTTGGTGCCAAGAGTAGCTCATTCCTTAAGCCCCGTTGCTACTTCCCAGCTTTCCCTAGATTCCTTTGCCTTTATCATAGTACAAACAATTGTTTATTTTTTTGATTAAAATCCATCTGCCCTATGCCTCTCACCCACACCTTGGTAACAGATTGGCTTTGTCCATTTTGTGATGCTATCTCAGGAATCTGCCCCTTATCAGACTATAAAACAGAACTTAGTCCTGTTTTCTGGAAACAAGCCTCTCTCAAGATTTCCCCTGTAGTGTTATGTATCATCAGTAATAGCTATTAATTCTACATAGTATTTTTTAATATCACAATATGTGATCATCAGACCATTGGCACTGTAATCACTTGGGAATATTTTAGAACTACAGAATCTCAGATTCCCCCCCCCGCTCAAGACCCCTGAATCAGAATCTGTGTTTAATAAAATACTTAGATTATCTGTATGCACATGACAATTTGGGAAGCATTGCTATGGTGCACAAGCCACAGCCTTTGCTAGT
This sequence comes from Smutsia gigantea, assembly GCA_032199065.1. Lineage (NCBI taxonomy): Eukaryota > Metazoa > Chordata > Mammalia > Pholidota > Manidae > Smutsia > Smutsia gigantea. The sequence goes on from JAVSCE010000452.1 coordinate 97,613, forward strand.
GACTTTTGTCACCTTTTGTTGATCTGTTTTCTCTTCTCTTATTGCTCTTAGCAAGTTCTTCTCTTACCCATCTTTCAGTAATAGAAACATGTTATTAGATGAAGTCTGTGGTTGCATAGCCAGATCTTGAATGGCTTTACTCAAACTAAGAGACCTTATCTATATTTCCAAAACATTTTGTTTTCTGCTTAATTGCTGTATAATATGGTCTTTAGCCCTGATGAATGGGCAAATATCTCCTTTCTAATAATGTGCAAAGTGGTCAGGAAGCTTAACCAACACTACTCTCTGCTTCTCAACTTTCTTAAATGTTTACTGGAGCATATGGTATTGTCAAGTGTTATTTACCTTCAGATTATAAATGGTCTTAAATATTGAGCATGAAAGGCACTATCTGTTGTTTCCTCTTTTTAAACTTCATCACTCTTGCAAATTTCAGTAGCATGTGCTATGCACTTTTTCACATTTTGTTGACTCAACTGTCTCCTGGAGCCTCAAGTAAAATATTCTACCCAGCCATTACCATGAATGGCCACCTCCTTGCCAGCCAAAGTGGTTTTGCTATCTAAGCGCAATGGCATCTTCAGTCTTTGGTATCTTTTATCACTTCTGGAGCTGGATAAAACATCATACATGGCAAGGCATAGTTTTTCTTCCAAGTAGATGCCAAAGGGCTGGATGATAAGGCCAAAGCCAAGGGGTTAAATCCAACTGGGGAGAACTTTGACCAGTGGAAGAGAGGAGATGAAACAGGACTGATAAATTATCTGTCACTTTCTCCCTTTGATGAACCTTTCTGAGGCACAATTTCCCCATTTACCCTTTCTGTAGATTTCTCATGATGATAGGCACGTGCATCTGATCAGGAAGCAAAAGCCAGGGCATTCCTACATCACAGTTTCATTTCCTTCTTTATTTTCTTGGAATTACATTTTCAAATAAATTACTAATAGTTAATCCTCACCTCAGGGTCTGTTTTCTAGGAAACCTCAGTGGTTCTAGAAAGCGAACCCTTATGGGAAAACTTGAAAATGAATTGCTCGCTTGTATAAAAGAAATAAGGATCCTTTGCTTGTGGTAGTGGTGTGCTATTAACTTCTGGCATGCTGTGACATCATAATAACCTCAAGATTTACCTTGTGGTTATTTGGGAAGAAGGGCAGTTAGAGGAAAGGCATTTTGACATCAAGTACCTGTGGCACTTGATCACTACGGGACAAAGATAATTTTAAAGACAACTGCTTTTAGTGGCATAGGAGACTTTGACAGGGAAATGACAGGTATGGTGTAGTTCAATATAAACTTAAAAGTTATGTTCTAAAGCCAGAAGGCCTGTATGAGAGCTGTAAAAAAAAAAGAATTTTATTTTCTGCAGCCATAGGTAGACTTGCTGGACATCAAGCCTAGGATTTGATTATATAGTGAGAAGGAGCCTAAATACCCAGCCTCAACAGATTTGCTGTGAAAGACAGGATTCTAATGGGGAAGGGGTGGAATTTTGATATCTGGATAGTGACATTTCAGTGGATAAGTTTGAAAATCAGTCTCCCAGAACCTCCTGTGTGGAAGAAGTGCTTTCTGCATTGCCAGAGGGGCACTGTGTAGTAACTTTGTGAAAGCAGAGTCCTTCCAAGATGATGTCTGTTTTCCACAAGATATGTTACCACCACCACTCATTGTTCCTAGGTCTACAACAAAAATCAAGCTGTAGAACAGCCTGAGCAGGAAAGTATGAGCCCCCTGTAAGTAAGTAGCAGCCTATACTCCAAAGGAACTGTAGTAGCCATTTGATAGATACCAACAGGGGCTGCCAGAATATATGTAGAAATGTATTTTGATGATGTTAGCCTGGGTAAATATAAGGTTCACTGGGGAAGAACTTACTTTCATAAGGGTATAGGGGACTCAGTAATTTTTCAAGACCACCTGGAGCTAGGGCATAGTAGCACATCCTGAGAACTGTTTCAACATTTGATAGTAATGGTTATCAGAGGAGAATGATAAATACCAGTTTTGAGGGCTAATTTGTAAAGATTGCTCTAAGATCTAGTCTAGAAGAGCTATATAATAAGCTGATCTTGATGTATACCTCTTTTATTTAATATAATTTATTTTATTACCATTAATTTACAATTACATGTGCAATATTACGATTATTAAACTACCCGTTCATCAGGTCCCCCCCACCAACCCCATTACAGTCACTGTCCATCAGCGTAGTGAGATGCTATAGAATCACTACTTGTCTTCTCTGAGTTGTACTGCCCTCCCCGTGCCCCCCCAACATTACATCTGCTAATCGTAATGCCCCTTTTTCCCTCTTATCCCTCCCTTCCCGCCCATTTTCCCCAGTCCCTTTCCCTTTGGTAACTATTAGTCCGTTCTTGGGTTCTGTGAGTCTGCTGCTGTTTTGTTCCTTCAGTATTTTTTCTTTGTTCTTATACTCCACATATGAGTGAAATCATTTGATACTTGTCTTTTTCGGCTTGGCTTATTTCACTGAGCATAATACCCTCTAGCTCCATCCATGTTGTTGCAAATGGTAGGATTTGTTTTCTTCTTATGGCTGAATAATATTCCATTGTGTATATGTACCACATCTTCTTTATCCATTCATCTACTGATGGACACTTAGGTTGCTTCCATTTCTTGGCTATTGTAAATAGTGCTGCAATAAACATAGGGGTGCATCTGTCCTTTTCAAATTGGGCTGCTGCATTCTTAGGGTAAATTCCTAGGAGTGGAATTCCTGGGTCAAATGGTATTTCTATTTTGAGTTTTTTGAGGAACCTCCATACTGCTTTGCACAATGGTTGAACTAATTTGCAGTCCCACCAGCAGTGTAGGAGGGTTCTCTTTTCTCCACATCCTCACCAACATTTGTTGTTGTTTGTGTTTTGGATGTTGGCGATCCTCACTGGTGTGAGGTGATATCTCATTGTGGTTTTAATCTGCATTTCTCTGATGATTAGTGACGTGGAGCATCTTTTCATGTGCCTCTTGGCCATCTGAATTTCTTCTTTGGAGAAGTGTCTATTCATGTCCTCTGCCCATTTCTTAAGTGGATTATTTGCTTTTTGTTTATTGAGGTGTGTGAGTTCTTTATATATTTTGGATGTCAACCCCTTATCAGACATGTCATTTATGAATATATTCTCCCATACTGTAGGATGTCTTTTTGTTCTACTGATGGTGTCCTGTGCTGTACAGAAGCTTTGCAGCTTGATATAGTCCCACTTGTTCATTTTTGCTTTTGTTTCCCTTGCCCGGGGAGATATGTTCATGAAGAAGTTGCTCATGTTTATGTCCAAGAGATTTTTGCCTATGTTTTTTTCTAAGAGTTTTATGGTTTCATGACTTACATTCAGGTCTTTGATCCACCTTGAGTTTACCTTTGTGTATGGGGCTAGACAGTAGTCCAGTTTCATTCTCTTACATGTAGCTGTCCAGTTTTTCCAACACCAGCTGCTGAAGAGGCTGTCATCTCCCCATTGTATATCCAAGGCACTTTTATCAAATATTAATTGACTGTATATGTTTGGGTTAATGTTTGGATTTTCTATTCTGTTCCACTGGTCTGTGGGTCTGTTTTTGTGCCAATACCAAATTGTCTTGATTACTGTGGCTTTGTAGTAGAGCTTGAAGTCAGGGAGTGTAATTCCCCCTGTTTTATTCCTCCTTCTCAGGATTGATTTGGCTATTCAGGGTCTTTTGTGGTTCCATATGAATTTTAGAATTATTTGTTCCAGTTCATTGAAGAAAGCTGTTGGTAGTTTGATAGGGATTGCATTGAATCTGTAGATTGCTTTAGGTAGTATAGCCATTTTGACAATATTGATTCTTCCTAGCCAAGAGCATAGTATGCATTTCCATTTGTTAGTGTCCTCTTTAATTTCATTTAGGAGTGTCTTATAGTTTTCAGAGTACAGGTCTTTCACTTCCTTCGTTAGGTTTACTCCTAGGTATTTTATTCTTTTTGATGCAATTGTGAATGGAATTGTTTTTCTGATTTCTCTTTCTGTTAATTCATCATTAGTGTAAAGGAAAGCAAAAGATTTCTGTGTGTTAATTTTGTATCCTGCAACTTTGCTGAATTCAGATATTAGTTCTAGTAGTTTTGGAATGGAATCTTTAGGGTTTTTTATATACAGTATCATGTCATCTGCAAATAGTGACAATTTGACTTCTTCTTTACCGATCTGGATGCCTTGTATGTCTTTGTTTTGTCTGATTGCTGTGGCTAGGACCTCCAGTACTATGTTGAATAAGAGTGGAGAGAGTGGGCATCCCTGTCTTGTTCCTGATCTTCGATGAAAAGCTTTCAGCGTCTCGCCGTTAAGTATGATGTTAGCTGTGGGTTTGTCATATATAGTCTTTATGATGTTGAGGTTCTTGCCATCTATACCCATTTTGTTGAGAGTTTTAATCAGGAATGGATTCTGAATTTTGTCAAATGCTTTTTCAGCATCTATGGAGATGATCATGTGGTTTTTGTTCTTCTTTTTGTTGATGTGGTGGATGATGGTGATGGATTTTCGAATGTTGTACCATCCTTGCATCCCTGGGATGAATCCCACTTGATCGTGGTGTATGATCCTCTTGATGTATTTTTGAATTCGGTTTGCTAATATTTTGTTGAGTATTTTTGCATCTACGTTCATGAGGGATATTGGTCTGTAATTTTCTTTTTTGGTGAGGTCTTTGCCAGGTTTTGGTATTAGAGTGATGCTGGCTTCATAGAATGAGTTTGGAAGTATTCCCTCCTCTTCTATTTTTTGGAAAACTTTAAGGAGAATCGGTGTTATTTCTTCTCTATATTTCTGGTAGAATTTAGAGGTGAATCCATCAGGCCCAGGGGTTTTGTTCTTGGGTAGTTTTTTGATTACCAATTAGATTTCGTCGCTGGTGATTGGTCTGTTTAGTTTTTCTGTTTCTTGCTTGGTCAGTCTTGGAAGGTTGTATTTTTCTAAGAAGTTGTCCATTTCTTCTATGTTTTCCAGCTTGTTAGCATATAGATTCTCATAATATTCTCTTATGATTCTTTGTATTTCTGTGGGGTCCGTCGTGATTTTTCCTTTCTCATTTCTGATTGTGTTTATGTGTGTAGATTCTCTTTTTCTCTTGATGAGTCTGGCTAGGGGTTTATCTATTTTGTTTATTTTTTCAAAGAACCAGCTCTTGGTTTTATTGATTTTTTCTATTGTTTTATTCTTCTCAATTTTATTTATTTCTTCTCTAATCTTTATTATGTCCCTCCTTCTGGTGACTTTGGGCCTCATTTGTTCTTCTTTTTCCAATTTCAGTAATTGTGTCTTTAGACTATTCATTTGGGAATGTTCTTCCTTCTTTAAATAGGCCTGGATTGCAATATACTTTCCTCTTAGAACTGCCTTTGCTGCGTCCCACAGAAGTTGTGGCTTTGTGTTGTTGCTGTCATTAGTCTCCATATATTCTTTGATTTCTGTTTTGATTTGGTCGTTAACCCATTGATTAATTAGGAGAGTGTTGTTAAGTCTCCATGTATTTGTGAGCCTTTTTGATTTCTTTCTAAAATTTATTTCTAGTTTTATACCTTGGTGATCTGAGAAGTTGGTTGGTTGGATTTCAATATTTTTGAAATTACTGAGGTTCTTTTTGTGGCCTAGTATGTGGTCTATTCTGGAAAATGTTCCATGTCCACTTGAGAAGAATGTGTATCCTGTTGCTTTTGGGTGTAGAGTTCTGTAGATGTCTGTTAGGTCCATCTGTTCTAGTGTGTTCTTCAGTGCCTCTGTGTCTTTACTTATTTTCTGTCTGGTTGATCTGTGCTCTGGAGTGAGTGGTGTGTTGAAGTCTCCTAAGATGAATGCATTGCTGTCTATTTCCTCTTTCAATTCTGTTAGTATTTGTCTCACATATGCTGGCGCTCCTGTGTTGGGTGCATATATATTTCTAATGGTTATATCTTCTTGTTGGACTGACCCCTTTATCACTATGTAATGTCCTTCTTTATCTTTTGCTACTTTCTTCGTTTTGAAGTCTATTTTGTCTGATACAAGTACTGCAACACCTGCTTTTTTCTCTGTTGTTTGCATGAAAAATCTTTTTCCATCCCTTCACTTTTAGTCTGTGTATATCTTTGGATTTGAGGTGAGTTTCTTGTAGGCAGCATATAGATGGGTCTTGCTTTTTTATCCATTCTGTTACTCTGTTCCTTTTGATTGGTGCATTCAGTCCATTTACATTTAGAGTGATTATTGATAGGTATGTACTTATTGCCATTGCTGGCTTTAGATTCGTGGTTACCAAGGGTTCAAGGGTTGGTTCTTTACTATCTAACAATCTAACTTAACTTTTTTGTTAAGTTATTGTAAACACAGTCTGATGTTTCTTTCTTTCTCTCCCTTCTTATTCTTCCTCCTCCATTCTTTCTATAATAGGGGTTTTATTCTTTGCCTTTAGTTAGTATTTGGATGGTCTGCTTTCTTTGCTATGATTTTATTTTCTCTGGTGACATCTTTTTAGCCTTAGGTGTGCTTCCATCTAGAGCAGTCCATTTAAGATGTCCTGTAGTGGTCGTTTATGAGAGGCAAACTCTCTCAACTTTCGTTTATCTGGAAATTGTTTAATCCCTCCATCATATTTAAATGATAATCGTGCTGGATACAATATTCTTGGTTCGAGGCCGTTCTGTTTCATAACGTTAAATATATCATGCCATTCTCTTCTGGCCTGTAAGGTTTCTGTTGAGAAGTCTGATGATGGGCTGATGGGTTTTCCTTTGTAGGTGATCTTTTTTCTCTCTCCAGCTGCCTTTAATACCCTGTCTTTATCTTTGATCTTTGCCATCTTAATTATTATGTGTCTTGGTGTTGTCTTCCTTGGGTCCCTTGTGTTGGGAGATCTATGAGCTTCGGTGGACTGCGAGACTACTGCCTTCCCCAGCGAGGAAAAGTTTTCAGCAATTATTTCTTCAAAGACACTTTCTATCCCTTTTTCTCTCTCTTCTTCCTCTGGTACTCCTATAATGCGAATATTGTTCCGTTTCGATTGGTCACACTGTTCTCTTAATATTCTTTCATTCCTAGAAATCCTTTTATCTCTCTCTGCCTCAGCTGCTCTGTACTCCTGTTCTCTGTTTTCTATTCCATTAACAGTCTCTTGCATCTCATCCATTCTGCTGTTAAGCCCGTCGATCGCTTGTCTGATTTCTGTATTGTCTTTCCTCAGTTCCCTCACTTCCTCCCTCAGCTCTTGCACATTTCTCTGTAGGTCCATCAGCATGCTTATGACTTTTATTCTGAATTCTTTTTCAGGGAGGCTGTGCATTTCCATCCCTTCAGACTCCCTCTCTGGGGTTGTCTGGTTGATTTTGGTCTGAACCATATTCCTCTGTCTTTTCATGGCTATAGAATTGGTCACTGATAGTTGCCACATATGTCAGCTGGGCTCTTTAAGACTTTAAAAAGAGAGGAAAAAACAAGAGAAAGAAAGAAAGAAAAAAAGAAAGAAAAGAAAAAACAAAAACAAAACAAAAAACAAAACAAAACAAAAAAACAAAAAAAATGCCCACCGGACGTAGATTCTGTGGGAATGCTGTAGGTGGTGCTATTGCCCCACTATTCCACAGCTGTGACTGTGCCGCTCCGCAGGGCCCTTTATCGCTCTGGCAGGGGTGGGAACGAATAGGGGGCTGTTGATCTCAGTGAGAAGTGTAAGTATGGCTACGCTTCCTCAGTCGCCAGCTAAGGCGTCTGAAACTCCCTAGGACTCCCAGCCTCCTGGGCTGAGTGTGTTGGGGTGATCCGGCTCCTCCGCTGGGCTCCTGTCTCTTTAATACTGCTGAAGAAATTGCGAGCTTTTTTTTTCCTTCCCGGGAGCCGGCTGCAAGCACCCTGGCGCGTTCCCTGCTCATATCCTGCTCCTCTGTGTCTCCAATCTCCGCTGCACTGCGCAATGTGGGTCAGCGCTCCCTGCGCAGATCCCCGGGGCTGGCTACTTCGCGGGGTGTACTTCCACTCCCTCCCGGCTCTGAATCCTCTCCTCCCGCCGGTGCGCTGGTGTGGGGGAGTGCTCGGGTCGCGGCTCCGTATCTTACCCGCCTCTTGGGGTGCCGAGTCCTCTCGGGTGGAGCTGCACGCTGTGCGCTTTCCTGTGTATTCTCATCTCTCTTTTAGGAATAGATGTATTTTCTGTGTTTTCGTGGATAAATATAGTGTTGGGAGGAGATTTCTGCCGCCCTGCTCACACCGCCATCTTCCCGGAAGTCCACAATGTATACCTCTTAAGAAATTAGATTTTTCAAAATATCACATTATTAGAGATGGGCTTACAGAATAATTTCCATGTTCTCAGTAACTTTCAATGAAACCTCATTTGACATCACAGAGGTGTAAACATGTAAACATCACAGAGAATCACATTAAATACTGCACTAATAATTAGGGTGCCTACCATCTTTTCCTAGTCAAAATATCAATACATAGCTTTTCTGGCACCAAGAAGTTTGGGCAAGTATATTTCCATTTTATTGCTTCATGCCTACGGTCAACTCAAATTAAGCACAATGAAAAAGATCAGGTAGCACTGGCTGTAATCTAAGATTTCTGAAGTTGCCCTTGCTGAAATTGTCTGGGCCACAGATCAAAAGTTAAAATATCCTTGCCTCCTTGTTATTAGATACTCATTTCTAACTGAAGTACCCAACAGGGTTCTAAATTATAATACTCAAGAGCTCACTTACCCAAATTAACATGAAGTCCAGTGTTTCTCCTGACTGCCCCATACCTGTGCTCCAGCCAAGAAATCTTCAAGGTGGTAGTTAATTGGTTTTGTGTTTGCTTTTGCTTACAACTTGAGGTGAACTCAGGCCTTTCACCCAAATTCGACATGATTCCATGACTTTTACTGGATTTGGTTTCCTCAAGATATTTTTACCGCTATAATCTCCCAAATATGGATAGTTCAAACATACATCTTATTTAACATGTGTGATTCTGTCATCCTAGTCTATCTGAGTAAATTCAAAAACTTTTTCACTTGAAAAGCATTGAGTTCTTGATTCTGTTTGTCCCATTTGTCCAAGTTTCTTGGCCTTATTAGGCAAATTTAATTCATCGCCTTGAGCTCCTTTAATCTCTCCATATTGACAGATATTCTTGTGTAAAATGATAACAAAAGATCTATGTTGTTAGCTATATAATAATTATTTATTAACTGCCTTGTGACAGTATGCTTGTATTTTCCATATAACTTCCTAACTGTCCTTTCAGATAGATGTTGTCATTTCCATTTTACAGAAAGGAAAATGGGGATGGGCTCAGTATGGCCAAAATTAACTTGTCAGTATCACATAGCCAGTAAGTAGCAAAGCTGGGACTGAAACACAGGCCTTTCTAGCTTTCTAGCTTGAGCTGTTTCTACACATCACACCACCTTGCACTTGCTGAAAAATCCAATTGAAGATTCCAATTAGAGTTGTGTTGTATGGAGGGAATGTCATCCTACATTTGGATCTCTTAATGACTGAACTTATCTGATGGGACTATATTGTGACATACTAAACTTGGTGGTACCCAGTTAACTGGAAATATTTCCTTCTAGAGTGAGTGAGAACAAACAGGCACAATTATTAACCAGTCAAAAAATGGGAAATACCACTTTGCTTCGATTTACTCTTCAGCATGTAAGGAAAGAATTCATAGTTGCAACTTTTTAATGGGATGAAGAAGATATTTTAGACCAACTTGATAGTCAAAATGCTAACACCTATTTATTAGTAATAGAAGGAAAGAAACTTACATCCAAGTCTGGGAGAACAAACTCAGTGGTTAGTATTTCTCATCCCAAGAGAATCTGTCTGAGAATAAGTTAAATCTACTGAACAATCTTATTTTACAGGTCTTCAGTTTTAATTCAAATGAAAATATGTTAGATCCTGTATTAGAGCAAGAATGACTCAGAATTATGTACAAGAGCTATAAAATGGCTTTTAATTTCTGAGTGCTGCTGTAAAAAGAGCCCCGATCTTTATATACTGGGTGGAACAGTATTAAACATTACCAAGGCAACTTTATACTAGTTACAGTGTGACATTACCGGGGAAAGAGCAGAGAACTCCTTTAATAAATAAAGATGTGCGTTCACACCCAGACATTGTCTACCACCACTGTCTGTCACTGCGTTTAGGCCTAACATTATCTTTGGCAGTGCTTAGATTGTTATTTTTCTAAAGAGTATACCCCACTGTCAGGAAAAATCTAATTGGAGGAAACCTGATACAATTATTAATAAAATTGCCAGCAGGGGATGTGTCTGTAGTCTCCAAGTTCCTAGAAACCTATATTGTCTTTACTCTTTTACTCAATTGAAACATTGTCTATCAATCAAATACTAAGTATTGACTGAACTCCTACACAATGGCCACATTGCCCTGGGTAAAAAGTGCACATACAAAGGAAATAGCAGGACTGGTACCTGCATTTAGTAGGATACCTTTTATGAAGGGTTTCATAAAGTCCAAGTATGTTTTAAGGCAGTTTCCCAGTCATAAAAATTATTGAGGACCCCCAAAAGCTTTTATAATCATAATTTTATGTCAGCAATATGTACCATCTTAGGAATTAAAGTTGAGGCACTTAAGGTATTTGCTTAAGATAGCAATAATAAATAAATTATATGTAAACATAACATGCTTTTATAAAATATATTTTCTACAACAAAAGCAATGGGAAGAGTAGCCTTGTTTTGCATTTTTGCAAATCTCATTAATGTCTAGCTTAGAAAAGGCAGCTGGAGTCTCATCTATATCTGTTGCAATATCAACATGTTATGTAGCCTCTGGAATATTTCACTGGACACTCAAGAGAAAATGAACATAACAGTATTAGTATAAAATAGTTTTGACTGCATAGACTCCCTGAAAGGGTTTCAGGGACCCCCAAAGTTCCCTGGAGCACACTTTGGGAACACCTGATCTAAGACTGGATGGTAACTCAAGATTATTCATCACTATGAAATAAAAAAAAATGTGTGAACATATACATAATGTATGTATATAAGGAGTAGTATTTATGTTAATAAACTCTTGTTATTAATAGCTGCTCTTTACAAATCTATACTAAAGTCTGATAACAGTGTTAGCAAAATGAATACAGTTTGAAGCTATTCTAACTAAATTTGAGGTTGGTATATACTAGAAGGTTCATATGTATATGCGCACATGTATGCTTTTCTTACTGTCTATTTAGGGTAATTTTTCCTACTCTACCATCAAAAGGTACTCTTTTGCATTTTAATTTTTATATTTTCTTGTAAAATACTATTTTAGTTTTAGAAAGTAGCAATGTTAATTAAGAAATTAGCCATTCTCATTAACTCATTTATTATGCCATCTTATTGTGTATGTCTACTTTTAAGGTTAGCTATCTGATAAAGTTGTTGTCAGTTAGGTAACTCTAACCATCAGAACTACTCCCTTTTTGGAGTCAAACACCACTTTAAGAGAGAATGAACCCAGCAGACAGAAAGACTTACGCTGTTGTAAGTATAGCTCACTGACCAAATGACAGCCAAGTAGTCTGAAATAGTTGTCCAAAAGCAAAAATATACATAAATTAAAAAATGCATTTTTTGTTTTGCAACATAAAAGGTCCATTATGCTTTAATAGTGTTACCAATATAAAGATTGAGTTTATTTCTGTTATACCAGTGATGTAAAATCATAAAGAAATTTTAATCACGGTTAACTGTATGGATTCTAGAAGAAATCAAAAGCCTTTATAGAGGGGCTTAATGGATCACTTCATATTCTTTCACCTGAAATCTAGTAATAAGATGACAGATTGTATATCTTTGGCTTCCTAGTTTCCCCCAAGTTCTTGCTTACAATATTTCAGGATTTAAAATGATTAAAGGGAAAATAAACCTGGATGGCATTGGAAAAACCATAAATTGTTGATATTCAAGGAATGTTCTTTTTTTCTCCCCATATTTTATTTCTCCCATTACCAACCTGATAAAACCCCTGATAAAACATTTTGGGAAGCAATGTGGTTCTAAAAACAGGATGTGATGGCTGGATAAAGGCTGCTTATTTTGTGGATGGTCCTTTTGTACAAAGAACTGTGTGTTACTAATAGTAACACAATAGTTCAGCAGGTAATAGAAAACTCATGGATAGAAGGAAAGAAAGTGGTAATAGGACCGGAAGATAATCTGCATTTCATGTCAAGCACAAAGGCGGCCTTGTTCAACTCTGGAGTTTAAACCCCAGGGTCACATCTGGAGATGCTTCTATGCCTTCTTCAATACATGGGTTGCACATCCTTTCTTATCCTGTGTTTGAAATGTTTGTTCGTTTTTTTAAAGGTATGTGAGAAATAACTAGCTTTAAGCTGTTTAGAAAAATGCCTTCTTTTTTCCTCTTTTTAAAAGTGTAATTCATGGAACCCTTGAGTGTACTGCACTTGGAACAGTGCATTTACTGTGCAGACTCACATGTCCAGTTGCCATGTAGCCAGTAATAGGCAGCACTGAGAAGGATTATTTTTGTTGAGGTAAGGTTTTATTATCCAGCTTCAAGAAAAGTGAACTTTGTTCCTTCTGCAGAATGTAGACAAGAATTAAAAATCACAGCCACAGCACAGTGTTACCAATTGCATACGGCCCAGGGATTGTTATGACAATGGAATTATTGTACCCTGAAAGAAGATAAAAGCTGCAGAATTCACATATGATATCTTAAATATATCTATTGGCACAGAAGTCTTCCACAGTAATTTTGAAAAATCTGATAGTGGTCACCATACCAACATTCATCCAGATGAATTGGAAAACATCTAATTCAGCTAAATTTTAACATCTCCATTAAACTAGGAAAGTGACAAGATAGTTTAAAATAAGATTAAAGGAGACAAATCGTTATTCTTTAATCACTATTTAAAGTAATGATTAACAAAGCATTGACAAGTTGAATCATTTATCTTTGACTGTAATTCCATTCAGACTTTCTCACTAAACTTTGTAACCTCACATAATGCAAATATCTTATAATCTGCTCTGATAATTGGTTTTCAGGTACTTTTTTCCTTTGCATTTATACATTTCAATTTTTTAGCTTCTCTGCCTTTATGGATTGGGTGTTTGTATGTGTGAACAGATACATAATGTATGTATGTGTAGATACATGTAGATGTATGTGTGTGTGGGCAACTTTTTGTAAAAACAGCACATACGTGTGTGTGTGTGTGTGTGTGTATTAAAGAACTGGAATGATGAAAGTGAATAAATTAGTTGCACTGATTATTTAGTTTAATTTACATGGATTTTTTTTTCTGTGATTTTCGTGATTGTTTTCAGTGAGATCCATCATCACCAGTTCAGGGTGACCTTTCTCTCTTTGTGTGGGAGCCTCAACCTTCTCCAGTACACAAAGGCTATGTCAGGCCCTTGAGTGTGGAATGCTTTGGATAATGGCAGAGCAGTCTAATCAATTTGCTGCTGATAGAGTGAAAAGGAGAACAGAGAGGCTGCTTTTGAAGTTGTCTCCTTTGTGGGTCTGAGTCAGCCACAGTTGTAGAGTTCCAGCCTGTTTTAAGTTTTATAAGAGGACCACGGACTCCAAGTGTGATACTGTGCTTGTTTTCTTCTGCTAACTTGAGAGATTCCTATAGAGCAAGGACAAACCTCAGCATGGCATTTTCAGCTCTAAGCCAAATGCTCAAACTCCCACCTATCTGAAATTAGTTGGCAGGCAAAGGAACACACCTCTATGTGCAATTATGCAAGATAATATTTATCATCCCAAATAAAGCCAATGTCCAATTCATGCTCTCCTTTCCCCACCACTGGGAAAATAATTTACTGGAAATAATCTTTCTTTTTTTCTTACCCAAGGTGAAAGAATGTGCTCTAAGTGTCCCAAGTAATTTGTAGAGCAATTACTACCTTCTTATCTTCACTTTCCCTCACAGTCTTTGTGTAGCTCCAGTAGGCTGTGAGGCAACACAGGCCTTAACGAAATCGAATCTTCTTTGTGAGCTCACTGGAAAGCTGTGCCTCTTCCTGTGGGAGGAGCTTTCCCTGCAGCCCTGTCCGTAGGGCTTCATTTCTCCTACCTGCAGAGACCAAACAAACTCTCTTCCTTTAAGGAGAGGATTTCATGCCGATATTTTCCCCCTTTTTAGGGTTCTCAAAGTTATTTCTTGACTTTAGTTTTTATATAATAAAAAGGTCTACTGAGAATAAAAAAATAATTTACATATCTTCAAATAGTATGTTTAAAGTTCATTTTTATCATATTTTAGAAATTGAACCTTGTTCTTAATTCATGATTTATTAGCAAATTAATTTAAAGGTCAAATGTTATATCACATTTGAGTTAAGGATTTACCATCTATTAAGCTGTAGACTGAATTTGAACATGAGTTAGTGCATGAGAATCTAAAAACTGATTAAATGAGCTAATATTTGTAATTCTTGCCTTTTGCACTAAATAAGTTGGCTTATTTTTTTTATAATTTCTTGATTTTATTTCTAAATATAAAAAGAGAACATTTCAGGTTACTATGCAAGTACTTACAAATATCACATTCTCAATGGAGAAAGGATGTCTTTCTAATATGTGAAAATCTAAAATGAATTTAATACTCCTTGTTCTCTTTTTAAATTGTTTCTGAAGTACAAGAAATAGCTATAAAGAAATAAGCTATATAAAAATTTGGCATGATAAAGGTGAATTGTAGATCTGGTGGAAACGATTAGGAGACAAATTTGTAAGATTATCATTTTTATCTCCTCCATTAATTTACATTTACTATCAAGGTTTCTTACATCTGTAAGCAGTGGTCAACTTTTGGTAGAAATATTAACAATATATGACTTGTAATTAAAACAATTCAAAACTCTGTATTGCTCTAAATCACCATGATAGCCAGTTTATTATAGCTCAGCCAGTGGGTGGCTTGATAGGGAGCTCACACATCTGGCCTCTCCTAGGGCTCAACACTCTCACTCCAGAGCCACTCATGTGCTCCCAATCTGAGCTGTTTTCAAGGGAGGACATAATTTAATAATTTAAGTTGATTCTTTTTTTTTTTTTAATGGAGAATCCCACAGATTTGATTTACCCCTGTACAGTGTTAGTTTTGGAGTTCCAAATCATCTTTCTAAACTTCATATGGAAGTTGACTTTCAGGAAGAGTAGGGTAGGAATTGTGCTACATGTATGAATAAATTTGTCACCCAAATTCTGTCTTCCTTTTTAAAAGCTGTGGCTTAGATAAACAGAGTTTTCTTGCTTCCTAGAAATGGATATGTGCAATAGACGTTGTTTTTCTGATTATGTAAGTAACCTCTTTCATTGTGGGAAGGTCTGAAAAATCCCCAAAACCACAACAAACAAAAAAAAAAATCACAATTTTTCCTGTTTCTATTGGCCAGGGGAAATCACTATTTTAATTCTGATGTTTTTATATCTATTTATTCATCAATTAATCATCCACTTTCTAATATTTTAATAAAAATTGTGATTTTGATATAAATATGGTATAGTCATGTATTTCCACATGTGATTAAGTATTAATCTATATGATGCCTTTGTATACACTTTTTTCCAGGCATACTTTTTCATTATATGGATGTACCATGATTTTTATATGCTCCTTAAGGTTGAGTATTTAGGTAGTTTGTTTTATTTTTATAAATAAATCTGTTTAGAGATAATGTTTATGTTAATGGCTAAAGACCTGGATATTCTGCTCATTATTTGTTGTGGAAAATTCTTGAAAAATGTTAAATATTTTTTTCATAAATATTTGCATTTCTTCATCAGAAATATTTTTTGAGTGCCTACTGTGAAGTTAGGAACCATTCTGGGCACTTGGCAATACAGCTATGAGCAAAACAGACAGGAGTGTTTATTCTGGTGGGGAAGACAGACACTAAGATAGAAAAGTACAATATACAGGAGCTAAGGAGACAATTAAAGCAGAACAGGAAGATGGAAAGTGTGTGGAGGTGAGAGGAAGACAGGCAGTCGCTGCTGTTTTCAACACGTCAGCTAGGGAAAGCTTTGTTCTTTGCTTCAAGAAGAGGATTATTTGGGTAAAAACCTAAAGAAAAGGAAACTACCTACAGAAGAAGAGCCTTTCCCCCATAGTGAACAGTAAGTTCAAAATGCCCCAGTCAAGGACATATCTGGCCTTTGGAAGGAACTGGGAAGAAGCCAGTATGGCTGAAGCCAAATGAATAAGGGGCAAGTAAGAGGACATGAAGAGAAGAATCAGGGGCTCAATGGCCTTAATTCCTTTGGATTATGGTAAAGATGTGGCTCATACTCTGAGTCAGATGGAATGTCAAGAGGGGTGTTGAGTAGAGGAGTGATGTCATCTGACTTAGGATTCTATGTTAAGTCTATAATTATTTGGGGTAAGAACAGAACCAAGGAGTCCAGTTAAAAGACTATTGTAATACCATGGAAAGAAATAACATCAGTTGAACACAAGTAATAGTGGTGAAAATGACAATAAAGGGTCAGATGCTGAATACAGAGCTGCCGAGATTTACTGAAAGATTGAAAGTAGGGCAAGAAAGTAGAGAAAGAAAATAACCAAAGATGACTCCTAGTTTTTTTGTATTGAGCAACTAGAAGCAAGCAGTTCCCATAACTAGATGAGAAAGACTTTGAGGAGCAGGCTTGAGAAAGACTATCAGTGTTGGACATGATAGCTCTGAAATATTAGAAATGTTGAGTAGGCAGTAGGTGTTAGACTTAAAAGTCAGGCAAAGAAAAACCTTTTGGGGGCTGTCAGCATCACATCAGTCAGTGCTTTATAACAGCCACAGGATCCGGACAGAATACAGCAATAAGATCATTACTTCTCACAGATTTGCAAGTTGACTTGGTGTGGCTCCATTTAGACTGGCTTCTCTGGGCAACTGTGCTCAAGTCTAAGGGCCAGGCTGGACTTTGTTCTTCACTATGGGTTGGGTTTTAGGTTTCTGTACATGTATTCATTATGGGGCTCAGGCTGAAGAGGTTGAAGCTAGCTTCTTAGGGTGAAGCAAAAGCATAAGAAAGTAAGCCACAGTACTTGAACAAATGTCTGATGTCATCCCATGGGCTAAACCAAAGTCAAGAAGTGGGAGTTTCATTCTTAGGGGAAGAAAGGGCAACATTCTATAGCAAAACCTGTGGAGAAGTAAAGAATGCAGAGAATAATTTGTTCCACCACGGGCATATACATTATATTTAAAGGCATGAACCTGGGTGAAATCCAAAATGACAGCACCAATTTACCCTCTTAGCAGCCACGTGTGAGAGTTTCTGTTTCCTTTGCTCTGGCCAGCTTTATATAATTGCTTTAAAACTGATTTGCCAATGTGAGCAGTGAAAAATAACACTCTTGTTTTAACTACAAGGATTTGTAAATGAAGCTCAAACATAAAAATACTTGGGAGTCAGTGTGTGGTTTTGATTCTCCAGCGGGAAATTCTGTCAATGGCTCATTGTACCTTGGTCTAGTGACCAGAAAGAAAAGTTTCCCAGTAGATTTTGTTTCTTTTTTTGTATACTTAACCATTTTTATCCCTTTATTACTATTAAAAAGGGCTGAAAATGAGTTTTAAGTGAGTAGTTTATAAGTCTAATCCAACACCAACAGTTTACACTCTTTTAATCCCTGTTAATTTATCAGAAGCAATCATTTGTTGTCAGAAACAAAGAAAACCATAATATATATATAAGTCATTCCAAGAAAACCTGTTGAACTTTTGACTTACACACGCAGTGTTGACAATATGATAAATTGTAAAGCTGCCATAGAAAAACTTACTGCTCCTCTGCAGATGGGGAGCCTTCTTATTTTAAAGTTATTATTGTGAGAAAGTGACCCATGTGGTTGTCTGTGGCGAAAGGCTCACATATGTCTGTTCATTCTCAGCAATGGGCATTATGCCTTATTTACAATGCACACTATCTGTCCAAGCCTTTTGAAATTCATTACGTGTGGGCTGCAAATATTATCAGTGAGTTGAAATATCCTTAGGATTTCTGAGGCATGGTAAAATTACATGTTTTTTAATGATTGGGGTATTTATCTTAGAAAATGAATTCTAATATTAGGATCTCAAGCATCGTTCACATGCAAATCACACGTGAGTTTAGCAGTGATCTTGGAAACAAGCACATGGCTGTGGATTGAGAGTAAAGCTCCACCTGGGAGAGGAACGTCTCATTTTCAGTAATTGCTAATCTAAAACTATGTTTTCCTTTTGCATGTTTAAAGAGCATGGTACTGCATACTTTTAGCATAAAAATAGAAAATCCATTAAGAAATAAACCTGTGAATTTCGTTGCTTGAGCGAAGTATTCCTCTCTTCATTCACAGTAGGTTTGTTCTTTCGTAACAAAACTTGTTACTTTACCTTGAATCTGATGCTCTGATGCAAAGAAATATATTTGTGCTGAACTCTAACTAACGAAATCATAGTGAATGAAATCTTAATAGGCAATGGATTTATGATTTCATGGCTACATGTGCCCTATTTTGATATCAAGCAGACTTGATCAAAATATACATGCTTTATATGGCTATTTTGTTGTCTTTTTATATTCAGATACATAGCTTCCCTTTTTCATAGTAAACCCCAAATGTGTTTAGCACTAAAAATATGTTTTTAAAGGTAATTAAGGAGGTACTGGGCCATTATTTGGCTTGGGGAGGTCAGCAGAGGGAAATCAAACACAGCTGGCTTCAAAAGAGGTCCAGATATCTCTTGAGAGAAGTCTCCTCCAACAAAGCCAAAGTGTAAAGGCTTTTGTGTGTATGGAACAAAAAATTGAGCGTCACAGTTAATTAGGCTGTGTTAATATAAAATAAAATAATTCAAACCAAATAAAAATTTAAGGGCATGAATTTTCTAACATCAGTGGGTTTAGATGTTGCCTGGTTAAAGATGTCAGCTCTGCAGTGTTTTTATCATATGGATTACCTAAGATGTTACACTATCTAAAATGTGAAGAACGTATAAGGCAAATGGCCTTCAACTTTGCTACTTTAGCTGCAGTTTGGTGATAGGTTAAGTAGATGGTGAGAATGAATTTTATAAATGCATTTTTCTAGTGCCTGGCTCTTATTTTTAGGGCTATGTAAGAGAAAATAGTATAATAGCAATAAGTGTGTAGTTGTTAAATTGTATACTAATTTCCAAAGTTGCTGTAAGATCAAAATCAAATTTCCATAAATACTTTACATTTTTGCAAATGTCTTTTTTCAAAGTCTAATAATCAGTTTCATCCGTAGTTTCCAAATGTGCAATTTATATAAGAAATATACAGAATGGGTAGGTAAGAAAAAAATAAAATATGCATGTAATATTCATATACCTACATATACATAGTTGATTTTTTTAACGGCCTAAACAGAATATGTGTATGTGTGTATGCACACATTTGTACGAGTGTTCATATAAGAAAGAGAAATAACTATTAATAAATTTATGCTGTTAATATTGAATATTAGGAATGTGCTGACCAAAAACATTAAAGTGGAAAACAGACCCTGCTTTGATGTCACACATGCTTTCACACTTCTCTTTACCAATAAAAGTAATCAATTCTTAGTACTGATTTGTGTGAAGGTATGTTTGTATTTAAAACTTCTCCTTTTACATTAATCCTAATTAATGTATGTTTTTTTCTGATACAGCTTGGAAGAGAACATGGCGTTTTGATGTGGTCAGTTGAGGCAATTAATTCATTTTTATCAAACTTCATTGACTAGATACCCACTTGGTTTGAATAAATCTCGGGGTTAAGCTTTACTGTTAAAACTGCAACATGCCAGTGAATGGTATCTCAAACAGGATTTCATTATCTAAGTGTTAAATGAACTTTTTTCTCCATTTGTTTCTGTGAGGAGATGGGATAAAAAGTTCTCACAGCTGCCAGACAAAGAATGACTCTATTTAAAGAGTGGTTGGAAGCACAAATGTTGATTATCTGAATGGAAGAATTTAATTAAGTTTCCTAAAGAACAGGATACTACTGACATCACTGATTGGCAAAATGAAGCAGGGAAATACAGTATTTAACATTACAATATTTTCACTAAATGATGCCAGTATTAGATCTTGGCTGCTGTCCTGGAATAGGCACAATGGCTTGGCAACAATTTAATTATTTTGCAATTGCAGATGTGGAGCTGTAGGGTGTGAAAGTCTTTTTGCCAAGATGGTTTTGGGAAAAGAACCAAAACAATCATTGTATTTCCTTGTCTATGTGCATATCCTTGTTTGTGAATATGGTTAAAATTCTCCATGTCAGATGGTCACAATATCATAAACAACATTCAATTAACCTCTGAAAATGCTTCTTTAACAAAACAGACTGAAGACAAAAAGCCCAACTGTCCTGGGTTATAGTTCAGAAAACAGCTTAAAATCTGCATAAAACATCTTCAGTTACTCATATTTTGATAAAATAGATCATGTTTATTAATTCTTAATAATTATTTTCATGAGGGCATTTCAGGTCATATTATTTTCACTATAACAGAAAATTGTTGGATGGCCAATGCTAATGGGAGTAAGATAGGTTGTGTCATTTTTATTTAACCACAAAACCCCCACATCAATTGGTAAGGAATTGTAACATTAAAGTCATCAATATAAAGAACATCAATAGAAGTGTTAGGTCTTAGATATCAAATGATATGTAACACAGTATTATTATCATTAATATATATCCCTGTAATCAGTTTAGCACTTAGATATGGCTCTATTTGGGAAAAATATGAAGTTGCCCACTGTACTGAGCATCAAATTTCTTTTTTTGTAATAGACCCTGAAAACATCAATTGTAGCAAAGAATTATACATTCATCTTTGTGTGGTTCAGTGTGAATAGAATTAAGTCATGCACTCTTATTAACCACATCAGTGATCAGGCAACAGATTCAGTGTGATATTCATTCTGATACTTGCCCTACCACTTACCATGTGGTGTTATGTCAAACAAGTAAAATAACTTATCTGAGCCTAAATTTCCTAATATGATAGAAACAGATAATATTCAGATCTACCCTAAAAGACTGATGAAAGAATTTAAATAGAAAATAATGTATAAAGCATTGGATATATTCCCAGAACATAGTTTGCATTTTTAAATGTTAGCTGTATAGTCTTACATATTTCTATATTTTTAAATGTATGTGTATATACATCTTATATATCCAATTATACATGCATAGTTTTATGTGTATATATAATGTCTAAATACATACAAATATGAATGTACCATGTTTTTTAGATTTCCTATTTATCAAAGAAAGGATGCATCAAATGGACTGTACACAAGTATATGAATATATATATACCTATTTCCAACTGCCCACTCCCACAACCCTCCTCATCCATGTACTAATTTACCTAATATTATAAATTCAGTGAGAGCTTTTTTTGTAAATACTTTGAAACTGTCCTATTTTGAATACTGCTGGTTATGCCTTTAAATGGAACTAAAGGTACTAGAATAGCATTCATTGCAGAGTTGACATAGAGTAGAATATGAACGGCTTTAGTTTATGTCAAGTTAAACAACATGGTCTCTTCTTACCAGTTAGCTTGTAACATAAACTTGACACAATACTGACATAATGGAAAATAAGGATACAGAGTAAACACTGCACTTCCAAATAGGTCTGCAGACTGCATATCCTGCAATCATGTGATGTTGGCACAACAAATGGATAATTTTCTTTGCCAACTTCTCCAAAACTCTAGTGAAGAATCACTGTTTTCTTGCTTTCATCTGAGAGATGCAAGTATAATTTTTTTGGTCCGTAGTGATTCATACCACATTATTTGAAAATATTTTAGATTCACTTGATACCTTCCAAAATATACCTGTGGACTGAATTGTAGTTGCTTCCAAATCTAGTTCTGAGGGGTATAAGGTTAATATCTATTTTAATTATTGCTCAAATATGGCAGTAGGATGTATTTTTGGTACTGTTTCTAATGTTTATTTCCTATATCCTTCTTTTTTTATTAAGGTATTATTGATATACACTCTTATGAAGGTATCACATGAAAAAACAATGTGGTTACTACATTTACCCATATTATCAAGTCCCCCCTCATACCCCAATTCAGTCACTGTCCATCAGGGTAGTAAGATGACACAGATTCACTGTTTGCCTTCTCTGTGCTACACCGTTTTCCCCGTGATTCCCCGCACCATGTGTACTAAACATAATATCCCCAAATCCCCTCCTCCCACCCTCCCACACCCCTCCCTTTTGGTAACCACTAGTTCCTTCTTGGAGTCCCTGAGTCTGCTGCTGTTTTGTTCCTTCAGTTTTGCTTCGTTGTTATACTCACAAATGAGGGAAATCATTTGGCACTTGTCTTCCTCCGCCTGGCTTATTTCACTGAGCATAATATCCTCCAGCTCCATCCATGTTGTTGCAAATGGCAGGATTTGTTTCCTTCTTATGGCTGAACAGTATTCCACTGTGTATATGTACCACCTCTTCTTTATCCATTCATCTACTGATGGACACTTAGGTTGCTTCCATGTCTTGGCTATTGTAAATAGTGCTGCAATAAACATAGGGGTGCATATGTCTTTTTGAATCTGAGAAGTTGTATTCTTTGGGTAAATTCCAAGGAGTGGGATTCCCGGGTCAAATGGTATTTGTACTTTTAGTTTTTTGAGGAACCTCCATATTGCTTTCCACAATGATTGAACTAGCTTCCATTCCCACCAGCAGTGTAGGAGGGTTCCCCTTTCTCCACATCCTCGCCAGCATTTGTTGTTCTTAGTCTTTTGGATGCTGGCCATCCTTACTGGTGTGAGGTGATATCTCATTGTGGTTTTAATTTGCATTTCCCTGATGATTAGTGATGTGGAGCATCTTTTCATGTGTCTGTTGGCCATCTGAATTTCGTCTTTGGAGAACTGTCTCTTCATAACCTCTGCCTATTTTTTAATAGGGTTATTTGCTTTTTGGGTGTATAGGCATGTAAGTTCTTTATATATTTTGGATGTTAACCCCTTGTCAGATATGTCATTTACAAATATATTCTCCCATATGGTAGGATGCCTTTTTGTTCTGTTGATGGTGTCCGTTGCTGTACAGAAACTTTTTAGATGGATGTAGTCCCATGAGTTCATTTTTGCTTTTGTTTCCCTTGCTCAAGGAGATGCATTCAGAAAGATGTCACTCATGCTTATATTCAGGAGATTTTTCCCTATGTTGTCTTCTAAGAGTTTTATGGTTTCATGACGTACATTTGGGTCCTTGATCCATTTTTAGTTTGCTTTTGTGTATGGGGTTAAACAATAATCCAGTTTCATTCTCTTGCATGTAGCTGTCCAGTTTTGCCAACACCAGCTGTTGAAGAGGCTGTCATTTCCCCATTGTATGTCCATGGCTCCTTTATCATGTGTTAATTGACCATATATGGTTGGGTTTATATCAGGGCTCTCCAGTCTGTTCTATTGGTCTATGGTTCTGTTCTTGTGCCAGTACCAAATTGTCTTGAGTCTGGGGCTTTGTCGTAAAGCTTGAAGTTGGGGAGCAAAATCCCCCCAGCTTTATTCTTCCTTCTCAGGATTGCTTTGGCTATTCGGGGTCTTTTGTGGTTCCATATGAATTTTAGAATGATTTTCTCTAGTTCGTTGAAAAATGCTATTGGTATTTTGATAGGTTTTGCATTGAATCTGTAGATTGCTTTAGGCAGGATGACCATTTTGACAATATTAATTCTTCCTATCCATGAGCATGGGATGTGTTTCCATTTACTAGTATCTTCTTTAATTTCTCTCAAGAGTGTCTTGTAGTTTTCAGAGTATATGTCTTTCACTTCCTTGGTTACGTTTATTCCTAGGTATTTTATTCTTTTTGAAGCAACTTTGAATGGAATTGTTTTCCTGATTTTTCTCTCTGCTAGCTCATTGTTAGTGTATAGGAATACCATAGATTTCTGCACATTAATTTTGTATCCCATAACTGCTGAATTCAGATATTAGATCTAGTAGTTTTGGAGTGGAATTTTAGGGTTTTTTATGTACAATATCATGTCATCTGCAAACAGCGACAATTTAACTTCTTCCCTGCCAGTCTAGATGCCTTTTATTTCTTTGTGTTATCCGATTGCCGTGGCTAGGACCTCCAGTACTATGTTGAATAAGAGTGGGGAGAGTGGTCATCCTTGTCTTGTTCCTGATCTTAGATGAAAAGCTTTCTGCTTCTCACTGTTAAGTATAATGTTGGCTGTGGGTTTGTCATATAAAGCCTTCATTATGTTGAGGTACTTGCCCTCTATACCCATTTTGTTGAGAGTTTTTATCATGAATGGATGTTGAATTTTGTCAAATGGTTTTTCAGCGTCAATGGAAATGATCATGTGGTTTTTGTCCTTCTTTTTGTTGATGTGGTGGATGATGTTGATGGTTTTTCAAATGTTGAACCGTCCTTGCATCCCTGGAATAAATCCTACTTGATCATGGTGGATGATCTTTTTGATGTATTTTTGAATTCAGTTTGCTAATATTTTGTTGAGTAGTTTTGCGTCTGTGTTCATCAGGGATATTGTTCTGTAGTTTTCTTTTTTTGTGGTGTCTTTCCCCGGTTTTGGTATTAGAGTGATGCTGGCCTCATAGAATGAGTTTGGAAGTATTCCCTCTTCTTCTACTCCTTGGAAAACGTTAAGGAGGATGGGTATTAGGTCTTCACTAAATGTTTGATAAAATTCAGTGGTGAAGCCATCTGGTCCAGGCATTTTGTTCTTAGGTAGGTTTTTGATTACCAGTTCAATTTCCTTGCTCGTAATTGGTCCGTTGAGATTTTCTGTTTCTTTCTGGGTCACTCTTGGAAGGTTGTATTTTTCTAGAAAGTTTTCCATTTCTTCTAGGTTATCCAGTTTGTTAGCATATAAATTTTCATAGTATTCTCTAATAGTTCTTTGTATTTCTGTGCTGTCCGTAGTGATTTTTCCTTTCTCATTTCTGATTCTGTGTTTTGTGAGTAGACTCTCTTTTATTCTTGATAAGTCTGGCTAGGGGTTTATCTATTTTGTTTATTTTCTCGAAGAACCAGCTCTTGCTTTTGTTAATCCTTTCTGTTGTTTTATTCTTCTCGATTCTATTTATTTCTCCTCTAATCTTTATTATGTCCCTTCTTCTACTGACTTTGGGTCTCATTTGTTCTTCTTTTTCTAGTTTCGTTAATTGTGAGTTTAGACTATTCATATGGGAATGTTCTTTCCTGAGGTACGCCTGTATTGCAATATCCTTTCCTCTTAGCATAGCCTTCACTGCGTCCCACAGATTTTGTGGTGTTGAGTTATTGTTGTCATTTGTCTCCATATATTGCTTCATCTCTGTTTTTATTTGGTCGTTGATTCACTGATTATTTAGGAGCATGTGATTAAGCCTCCATGTGTTTGTGGGATTTTTCATTTTCTTTGCATAATTCATTTCTAGTTTCATTCCTTTGTGGTCCGAGAAGCTGGTTGGTACAATTTCAATCTTTTTGAATTTACCGAGGCTCTTTTTGTGGCCTAGGATATGATCTATTCTTGAAAATGTTCCATGTGCACTTGAGAAGAACGTGTATTCTGTTGCTTTTGGGTGTAAAGTTCTGTAGATGTCTGTTAGGTCCATCTCTTCTAGTGTGTTGTTCAGTGCCTCTGTCTCCTTAATTTTCTGTCTGGTTGATATGTCCTTCAGAGTGAGTGGTGTGTTGAAGTCTCCTAGAATGAATGCATTGTGTTCTGTTTCCCCCTTTAATTCTGTTAGTATTTGTTTCACATATGTAGGTGCTCTGTGTTGGGTGCATATATATTTATAATGGTTATATCTTCTTGTTGGATTGACCCTTTTATCATTATGTAATGTCCTTTTTTGTCTTTTGTGACTTTCTTTGTTTTGAAGTCTATTTTGTCTAATATAAGTACTGCAACTCCTGCTTTTTTCTCCCTATTAGTTGCATGAAGTATCTTTTTCCATCCCTTCACTTTTAGTCTGTGTATGTCTTTGGGTTTAAAGTGAGTCTCTTGAAGGCAGCATATAGATGGGTCTTGTTTTTTTATCCATTCAGTGACTCTATGTCTTTTGACTGGTGCATTCAGTCCGTTTACATTTAGGGTGATTATGGATAGGTATGTACTTATTGCCATTGCAGGCTTTAGATTTGTGGTTACCAAAGGTTCAAGGTTAACTTCCTTACTATCTAAGAGTCTAACTTAACTCACTTAATATGCTATTACAAACATAATCTAAAGGTTCTTTTCTTGTTTTTTTTTTCCTCCTCCTTTTCCTTCTTCCTCCATTCTTTATATATTAGGTATTATATTCTGTACTGTTTGTCTATCCCTTGATTGACTTTGGGGATAGTTCATTTAATTTTGTATTTGCTTAGTAATTAGCTGTTCTTCTTTATTTACTGTGGTTTTATTACCTCTGGTGACAGCTACTGAACCGTAGGAACACTTCCATGTATAGCAGTCCCTCCAAAATACACTGTAGAGATGGTTTGTGGTGTAAATTCTCTCAGCTTTTGCTTATCTGGGAATTGTTTAATCCCTCCTTCTTATTTAAATGATAATCTTGCCAGATAAAGTAATCTTGGTTCAAGGCCCTTCTGCTTCATTGCATTAAATACATCATGCCACTCCCTTCTGGCCTGTAAGGTTTCTGCTGAGAAGTCTGATGATAGCCTAATGAGCTTTCCTTTGTATGTGATCTTATTTCTCTATCTGGCTGCTTTTAATAGTCTGTCCTTATCCTTGTTCTTTGCCATTTTAATTACTATATGTCTTGGTGTTGTCTTCCTTGAGTCCCTTGTGTTGGGAGATCTGTGCATCTCCATGGCCTGAGAGACTATCTCCTTCCCCAGATTGGGGAATTTTTCAGCAATCACCTCCTCAAAGACACTTTCTATCCCTTTTTCTCTCTCTTCTTCTTGTGGTAGCCCTATAATGCGAATATTGTTCCGCTTGGATTGGTCACACAGTTCTTTCAATATTCTTTCATTCTTAGAGATCCTTTTCTCTCTGTGCCTCAGCTTCTTTGTATTCCTCTTCTCTAGTTTCTATTTCACTTATCGTCTCCTCCACTGTATCCAATCTGCTTCAATACCGTCCATTGTGCTCTTCAATGATTGGATCTCCGACCGTAATTCATTCTTGAGTTCTTGAATAACTTTCTGTACCTCCCAGGGCATGTTAATGATTTTTATTTTGAACTCCTTTTCAGGGAGAGTCATGAGGTCAATATTATTTAAATCTTTCTCAGGAGTTGTATTAATAATTTTGCTCTGGACCAGGTTCCTTTGGCATTTCATACTTGTGTATGGTGCCTTCTAGTGCCCTGAAGCTCTGCTTTCTGGAGTGATCAGCCCCTGAAGCAATGTTGGGGATTGCAGGGGAGTGGTATTGGTGCCTCCGGGTAGGAAAGGGGTATTTCCTGTTTCCTGGCTGCTATGCCTGTCTCCACTGCCTGAACCAGTGGGCTGAGCACACAGGTATAAGCCTCTGTGCTTTGCGTTTTTACTTGCTGTAGACAGTTCTTCCCTCTGGCTGGCCTAATGCCAGGGCAGGGTTTCCCAGTTTGCAAGCCTGGTGGGGCTGGCCAGAAGAAAGGCACAGTTGGCTGCCTATCACAGAGGGGGTTCTTGGATCTGTGTAGGCAGCCAGGGAGCTGGAGCACCTGAAAATCGTGAAAGCTCCCAACCTACTGGGCAGAGTGCACCCAGACAATTTTGTCTACCTGTCCTTTATCCTGAGCAGTAAGCTGTGTGCAATCCTTGCCCCTTTAGCAGCCCTCTTGCTAAGGGCTTCTTTGTTAGGAAGTCTCTCAGACTGCCCGCCTTTCTTTTGTTCCAAAGCAGCTGGATATGGATCCCTGGTTTCCACAGGCAGCTGGAATCTTAGTCTCTCCAGGAATTCTGCCTGTCTTAGCTTTCCAACCCCCTAATTATGAGAGTATCATGCAAGCACCATGAAATGTAGGTTTGTGCTCCCAGAGCAGATCTCCAGAGTTAGGTATTCAGCAGTCCCAGATCTCCACTCCCTCCCTGCTCCATTCCTCTTCCTCCTGCTGGTTAGCTGGTATGGAGGAAGGGCTTGGATCCCACAGGACTACAGCTTTAGTACGTTACCCTTTTCTGTGAGGTCGGCTCTTGTCTCCAGGTGTATGCAGTTTGTTGCAGTCCTCTTTCCCGTTGCTCTTTCAAGAGTAGTTGTATTAGTTATATTTTCATATTATATGCGGTTTTAGTAGGAGGCCTCTGTCTCACCTTTCTCGCTGCCATCTTTAGTCCTCCTTACTCCTATATCCTTCTAAATAAAGCTATTGTCAAGAATTTATCTTTCCATGGATAACCAAGATTATATACCCTCACACTTTTACCATAAAAACAAAACCACTATCACTTGTTTTCTTAATGATCTTCCTAATGATTGATGTAATGAGTTTGGACCTTAATGAAGATTCACAATGGGATGTAATAAACTGGAATAGGAATGAAGTGAAATGTATAGACTCATTTTGATACGATTTTGTATGATATATTCTAAGTTAGATTTTAGAAAATAAAATTATGTGGCTACTTTAGATTTAGCCTCTATGCTTTAACATTTGGGAAGAAAATCTACTTCTGTGTTAATACTAAGGATTCTTTGGTTTGCTTTTAAAACTGACCATTCAACGTCACGGATATTGCAACACCAACCTGAAAATAAAAATGGTGTAGAAATACCACCCCTTGAAGCTGAGCCATTGCAGGTTATGTTGTGGATGTTGTCTTTTTTTCACTTGTTTTGTTGCCTGGAAATTGTTTAAGGTGTTTCTGGAACACATTCATATGTAGAGTCCTTTTTTTTTTTAAAGAATGAGATGTAATAAACTCAGCTTTTTCCCCTTTTACATCCTGAACCAAAAATATAATTTGAATAATGCCTAACTTAGCTGTATAAGAAAATGTTTTTATTTATTAATTTTTAGGAGAGGGAATCCATTGTGAAGCGAAACACACTGTATAACTAATCAGAGCAACTGTAAGTTCTTGGCTTCTAACATCATTGCCTGTTCTGACTGTTACATGATGAGACTATCAGTTCCACAATATTTCATGTTAAGCATGGCTTCCCAGAGGATCTATGAAACAGTGATAACATGGATATGTTCTAAATCAGAATCTCCTGTGGCCAGTCTCAGGTTTTCTTTGAATAATTCTTTCCTTGGTCTTTAATGTCCAGATCCACCAAATGACCTTTGAATTTTGATCCCTACAAGTGGGATCTTATCCAAAGTTAAACTGAGTTGGGAAACAGGAGCTAGAGCAGGGAGCTGTTTGTTAAGACCGCCGGGACGTCTCTGGGAGATGCTATTGCATCTGGCTGGGTTTAATGTTTTGTTATTGATATGGAAGAGCAGTTTAAAAGGGCATTAAATTAATCTCATGGGAGATACTGTGGACTACAAAGGCATATGAAAACAGTATAAACAGTATAACAGGAAGGAAAGTATATTTTCTTTGGACAATAATTCCCAGCCCCCCCCCTTTTTTTAAACTGGAAAATAGAAATACAGACACTCCCTTCCCAACATTCCCCCACCCTAGCCACTGCAGCACAGAGAACTATTAATTCCAATAAAAAAATATGATAATGGCAATTTATAAAACTCTAATTTGCTCTTTGCAATAACAGTGAGAAGAGATGATGTTAGGATCATATTAAAATAACAAGGTTGAGGGAGGTAATTTGTTCAAGTATAGTAACTAGTGAGTGGCAGAATCTCAACCTGAACTCAGCACTCTCAGACATCAGACTCATGCATGTTTCACTTCCCTGGACTGCTTTGCTCCCTCAAAATGTAGAAGTTAGAGCAAATAAACTTAGTTAGGTTTTACTGGTGGAAGATACAAATATTTTAGAGCCAACTACTCTCTGCTTTATGAAATCCTGATCACAGCTCATCTGCATTATTATATTTTCTAAATGCATATAAAAGCTAGAAATAATGTGATGCTTGAATTTCCCAGGCTAAGAAAATGGTAATTTGCAGAAGATACACAACTAAAATGTATAGCATGATATCTAAAGAAATGTTAACATAACTTAGACTCCTTTTAAAGTAATGGTTTATGTAATCATTGGTTTATATCAAAAAAATCTGAAAAGAATTAAAATATAAAAGGCAAAGTAAGGAGATTATAGGAAGGAAAGAAGGAAAAAACGGAATGAATTTATCTTACCCTCTATATTAATAACCTGTTGTAAATTAAACATTTTAAAAGGCAATATAAATCATGATGGTTAAGGGAGTGAGCTCTAGGGTCATACTACTGATGTTTAAAAAGCTTACCAACTTTTGGCAAGTTATATTATTTCTTTAAGTTATATAGCCTTGTTTTTGTTTTTCCATCTGTAACATGGGCACAATAATTATGAATAATCAATATGGTATGTTATGAATAAAATAATGCACATAAATAATTTTGAACCAGTACCCAGCATAAGTCAGCTGCTGGACTCTAACACTGAATAAACGCTAATTATGATTAGCACTTATGACTATGATCAGTTATAGTAATTACTAATTACTATGATTACTAATTATTGTGATCAGCTATAATGTATATTTCTAAGTTTGTGGAATCATTATTATCTTCCAACTTAGATTTGATAAACTGGAAATGTATTTTTCTTTACTAAACTTCTAATTGCATTATTAACCTATAGTCTTATCTGAATGTTTAAGCACAACTGGGCTCAGTTAGTGCTAAAAAATAAATATACCTAGCAAAACCATGATACCATATTCAAAGTAATACAGCAAAATATATGTCCTAATGTTAGATAGAAAGGTAGGGTGAGCAGCTTGAGGAGGGGAAGATAAGGATTAAGGAGAAACTGCCCAAACTGCTGAAGTAGGCAGTCCCACGTGAAGAAAACAAAGGCTTTGCAGGCAGATAACCATCTTGCTTAACCGGACCAGGCCAGACTGGTCCCAACCAGGTCCCAACTGCAAATGTAATCAAACAAAACGAACAGCCCAAACCACACCTCCTCATAATCTTATTAAAATAAAATTGTGGTTTTGCACCCCCCCCCCCGCCCCCCCATCCCCATGGGCTTTTCTGTGTGCATTTTGGGAAAAGATGCTCCACCATGAGGAATGGGTGTATAACTAGAGCTGTCAATCCAATGACCTCACCCTGTCAATCAAAAGAAGTGCTTCCCAGCTAGGTGGTGATAAATAGACCCTCCCCTAAAAGTTCAGACCTCTGCCTACCTTGACTCTGGCCTGCTCCTCCCTTGGAGTGTATTCAAGTAGAACTTTAGCTCAGCCTCACTGCTGTCTTGCCTTTCAGTTCTTCGTTGTGGTGGGACAAGAACTGAAAACGAACTCAAACCTTAACACCAAGGAGCTGGCTAGCTTTCAAAACAGTCCCCTTGGGAAGATAGATATTTATTGACTGAAAGATGTTGCCTTTGTTGTCAATTATTTTGAGCTCCTCTTTTGTAATTTGCCAGTGGCATTTACAGATACATTCACAATGAGTCAAAAACTGAAGATCGTCATACCTTGGGCAAGAATTCAGTCTGAGAAAACGCATTGAGAGCCAAGTTTGATGAATAAATTGGCTGGTCAAGACTGAGTTTAGTTAAAATGCTGAGACTGATACCTATGAATGACTCATAAATAGTTCTGAGAACAATTCCAGTAGTTAGGGTGATGGCAGGAATTCATATATGCCAAGAACTTTGCCAGAGACGGTACATACAGACTCATAGATGCCCAGGGTGGTGTTAGGGTTAAACCAATTTTTTTTTTGCATTGATAACTTTGAATTATCAGCAGAAAAATCAGTGTCCACTAACTTATTGTCATGTTATTATCTTTGATAATCAAATTTTAAACATACCGGAAAGGGGCAAGGATCTGAATGATGCTGTCTCTGCAAATACAGATGTCTGCTGGCAAGAAGGCTTGGGGCTTTTCATTTATCCACATTATTTGGAGCTGCCTTGCCAAAGGGACAATGCTGGAAGGTAATGGTTTGAAAAGAAAGGCAAGCACCACCCCAGAGCAACTCCAAAGAATTTTGCAGGATAAATGCCAGTTTCCCTGGTCCTTGGATAGGAAAACTGAGGCACACATTGACTTGGTCTCTCCCTTAGCTATGTGATACTCTCCTTAAGGACACATTGTCTCCTGGCCACCTTCATGCTTGACTTGAACTCTTTCAGTCCCTAGACAATGAAGGCATGAATGCTTTTTTTTAATGTAATTTTCCCAAATGAATGTACTCCAGTTTAATTCTTAAGATATAACTGCAGTTGAAAAATAAAATGCAGGTTAAAAATAGCCCCAACTGTTAAGAAACACACTTGGAAATACCAAACGATATTTTATTTCATCGCCTTGTTTTTGTTGTACTGCTTTGCCTTTTGTAGCTATGTTTGTAATTACCCTTCCAATGACCTTCTTCATTGTCCCTCTGATAATAGTCTCCGTTTGCATGGGAATTGGGTAAGTCAGACCGTGCTCTAAGTGGAGCACTTCTCCCACCCTGTTAACTTGCAGATGGATGAGGTGATGTTTTTTTTTTGCCACCTGCTGAGAGGTTGCCTCCCCAGTCACCCCGAGTGCCACTGTTGTCTGCAGGCTCTCAGGCAGCGATTGTAAACGAGGCTTCTCTGTGGCCTCCTCCTTTAAAGTCTGATCAAGTCTTTATGTGATGCTCCATAATTCTTTTTTCCTGGCCACTGGGATCAAAGTCTCTTTCTAAACTGGGGTCTCTACAGCCAGAATCAAATTGGCTTTCTCTCCCTGGAAAATATGTGTATTTCCATATAAAAAGATGATCTCGGTTCCCTACAGATGATTTAGAACTAATCTATCAATCATTTACATATATATTACATCAGCTGCTGTTTGCCTTGCTAAGAAATAAAGAATCTTGGCTTCAAACAGCTTTCTTAGATACAGTGCTTGATTGATATATGTACATTTCTTCCAGCATAAAGAAAACTTAATGGGAGCAGAGAAAAAACTGAACCCATGTTTCTTATTATTTGCTCCTTTGGAGAGTTTTCTCTATCATTTGATTTTCAGTAGGGTAGTTTGTACACACTGCACTTAGGAGTTCAGTACTCACTTGTGTTTAGGGAAGCCACCTGAAAAGAGGTTGGTGCTAGTAGGCATTTTATGGGAAAAGAAAATATTACCTAAATTAACTAATAACCTTTGAACAGCTTTTATTTCTTGACAAAACTATAAAATTGGGCCAGTACCTAGAGGGCTATAGCGGTGGTGTCAGAGTTTGTGATTTAAGAGGGACTCATAGTGGGAGCAGCAGCTGTTATAATTTATGACTGTTTGTTTTCCTTCTTGGATTGAGGCCACCTTGCCAGTGGATTGACTCCCACAGTGTCAGGGAGAATGAATTTTGGCTAAATTGCATTGGCTTGTAAGGAGACCTTTTGGAAATGTAAAGACAGCAAGGGTTTGGGAGCCCACCATGTGGATTTTGAATGCTATTTCTGTCCCTTATGCATTGGATAATATTGGGAAAATTACAAATGCCTTTAAACTCAGTTTACTCAAGATTTTTTTTTTTCTAAAGTGGGCTAATGATTTGAACAGTCATTTTGCCAAAGAAGATATACAATGGCCAATAAACAAATGAAAGATGTTCAACACCACACTCACCAGAGAAATGCAAATCAAAACCACAGTGGCGTACCACTATATACCCATCAGGATGGCTATTATCACAGAAAAAAGGAAATGGCAAGTATGGTAAGGATGTGGAGAAATTAGAATTGTACACTGCTGCTGCTGGTAGACATGTAAAATGGGGCAGCCACAGCAGAAAACAGTTTGGCTTAAAAAGTTAAACATAGCTCAAGACTTGTACATCAATGTTTATAGCAGCATTACTCATAATAGCCAAAAGGTAGAAACAATCCAAATGTTCATCTACAGGTGAATGAATAAACAAAATGTGAAATGTACATAGAATGGAAATTATTCAGCTTCGAAAAGAAATTCTGATACATGCTATACCATGGATGAACCTCGTAAACTATGCTAAGTGAAGCAAACCAGACACAAAAGAATAAATATTGTATGATTCCACTTATATTAGGTACTCAAAATAAGCAAATTCACAGATATGGACAGTAGAATAGAGGTTAACAGGGGCAGGAAGAAAGAAGAAATGGCAAGTTATTGTTTAATGAGTACAGAGTTTCTGTTTAGGATGAAGAAAAAGTTCTGGAAATGGATAGTTGTAGTTGCAGAACATTGTAAGTGGAGTTAATGGCATTGAATTGCACACTTAAAAATTACCATTGGTTGAATGGTAAGTTTTATGTTAGGTGTATTTTATCATAATTTAAAAAATCCTTCAGTTTCCTTCTCAATAAAGTTAGAATTTACCTTTCATGTTTGTTAATTAAGTTACATAAAGAACAAAAACCATGTATTATAGCATCCCTCTTGGCAAATAAAAACCACTTCAGCCATATGACATTACTGAGATTCTATAGCTAAGCCTCATAGTTAGTAACTATGTCTACTCAACAAAGCTGGTATTTGTTCCCAAGTAAGATAACCTTAAGGAATGTCTTCTCTACTAAGAAGCCAATTATTTTAAAGCTTTTAGAACATAGCTGAAAGCCAGGAAACGAATACCATCTTCTCAGTAGACAAATTGGATGTTACCTCCAGGCACTCAAGCTCTTTATCAAAACCCACTTACACTTACAGACATTTACAACTGAGCATGGTTATCTGGTTTTTGTATACTCAGAGTGAATTGCAAGTTGGATAAATATTTGCCACCTTGACAGCAGGTAATCTGATGTTGAAGATGGATAGAGGAGTAGTTTAAATGTATGAAAAACACAGCCATCTGGAGCTATATTTGAAATATCCCTGAATCCTAGTAGATCCAGAGACAACTACCAAATTCCTTGAGAGCCTAACAGCTGTCATCCTGAGCACTTGTATATTCAACCATAAAGCATTTGCTTGGCATCTATAGTGCGTAAAGTATTTTCCAGTCACTTTTGGATATAAGGGAAAAATTACAGTTATTATGTTTATAACTTAAAGAAGTTTAATTTATTAAGGAAAAACTGTTGTCCTGAGAATATCATTTAAGAAGGAAAGGGAGTAAGTTCAATTAAGAGAGCTTTCTACAAAGTTCTATTACTTAAGAACAATAATTGAATTCTGGAAAATTAACTTTCTTGAATGTGCAATTCCTCAAGAATATTTCAGGTTTGATAATATTCAAAAAGAATATGCTGCAGTGTTTTCTTTCTGAGGAGACAGGGGATTTGGTAGTAAATATATATGTTCGCATAAAACTCAATAGTGTGGGGTAAGGACTCCCTAAATACTATTTATCAACCTGTGATCCATGAACTACTTCTATTATACATTTAGTCTTTAAAAAAAGAAATGGGTATTTGAAAACCAAAAACTAATATGTCAGGCCTGGTAACCTGAATTTTAAATTATCTTCCTAGAAAATTCTTAGGAATATTGGAGTTTGAGTCTTGCTTTAGATCATCAAGATGAGCAACATGTCCATATTACCTGTGTGTCTATATCCAACTTAGAATGGATCTACAAAAGGTTTCAATATTTCTTTCTGCTTTAATTAGAAATGACTTTCTTAACCTTTCATAAAGCTTTTAGAGGGCTAATATACTTCAAATGCTACTTGTGTGTCTTTTTTATCTGATAATTAATGTTTTATCCATAGGCTACCTCCTCGGCAAACACTTAGGATGCTCCATGCTCATGGCCCTGAAGAAAGATGTGGTAGAATAGAAAGTAAAGAAAAAAGAGCGTCTTCTCAATGATTTTAATATTTAAAAGCTAAAGTCCTCAGGGGGCTATAAATCCAATTTGGGTTTCAAGTAGAATAAATTAGTGGTGCTCAAACTCAGGTATATCAGAATCACTTGTTCAGTCATGGATTGCTCTACTCTTCTCCCATCAGAATTTCCAGTTTGTAGGCTGGAACATAACTTTCTTTTAACAGGTTTTAGGTGATGTAGATTTTGCTTATGCAGGAACTATACTTTGATAATGTCATGAATAAATATTTGAAAATGGTGGTCTTGAGGAGTACAAAGTTTCCCCTTCCCACGTCTGCACCTCCCTACTCACCAGATCCTTATAGTCTAGAAAAAATTGCATAAGCTAAGAGAGTAAAATGAGAGACAAAGTGATCAAGAGGAGGCAGCAGAATCCAATACTGGATTGTAGGATCTGAGGGAAACGTGGATTCCCTGCCCTCAAAGATGTAGTAAGACCCGGACTGACTGCACAGTGAGTCCAGGCAGGCAGTACCACAGGCCCAGAGGGTAATTAATGCCCTAAGAGTATGCCACATGATTTCTATCACCCAGGGTATAGAATAGTGAGCACAATTATTTGGATCTGAAGGGGCCTGGTTGCCACCAACAAGGGAAATCCCCATGAAGACTCTAGATGGATGTCTGAGGACCAGATGGGTGAATGCAGGTCACAGAAGACATCAGTGAGCACAGAAAAAAATGAGAACCAGGTTGTCCCTTCCTCTCCAATCCTTTGAGACTAGGTGAGGTCCCTGAACATTGGACCTGACCTGGGAAAAGAGAGAACCCTTGATTGGATTTTTGCTACTCCAGTAGTGGGGTAGGGGCTTGAAATAGGAAGCAAGAGAGTTGCATAACATTAAGGTTTATTGCTTGCACTCTTGAGAAGTGACATGCGCGAGCTCCACTCTCTGGTGATTACAATTTCAAGTAATGACACACAATTGATATATTTCATCTCTTTTTGTTTATCCCTTGACCAAAATTATTTTCTAGAATGATTGCAGGCTCATTAGAAAAGAAGAAATTGAATCTGAGATACCAAACTCTCCTCTGAAAATCACAGTTCAGACAAAAATGGCTTTGCTTCATGTCTGCTGTTGGTGATAATGTGTCCTTTCATGCACTTAATCTGTGAACCTGTCTCCCACTCACATCTGAAATATTGTTAAAAATGCATTTAACAGAATAACACATTTGCTATTTTAGCATTTTGCCCAGGCTAACATAGTTTCATTTTAGAAAGAAAATAAGGCAAATGTCAACTTGCCCCTGACAAAGTCATTTCAGATAAAATAAGATTGTTTTAACCTGTGAGAATTTATGGAGAACAATTGTCCATACTTTGACTTAACACCCTGCTGTCTGGGCTAAAGCTGAGTTTGTGTGAACATACCCTTCACTTAAGGCAACATTTAAAGAGGAGAGATGAAAATAGTTTCAGGATGATGATTCTATTGATATGAAGTGAAGATGAGATATTAAGCAATTGACTTTAAAACCACATAAATTGATTAAAAAAAAAAGCCTGCCACACAGCAGATCATTTAGGGTAGGAGATAAAGTACTGAATTGAACCAATTGGTATAAAAATAATTAAGGCAAAACTAACATTGCTTTAGAGATCTATTTGCAATTAATTCGAACTGATTTTATAGCAGGGAGTGTTATTAAATAAGCCAAAGTCTGAGGACAAGCTGAGGTGAAAGTCAATTGTGTCATCAAAAGATATATTAAATATTTAGAAGTCAAACGAGTGAACAAAGAAATAAACAGCAAAAGCAAAATAACTACATTATTCCTAAGATTTCCACATTCTTCAGATGATAGCATCCTACACTGATGCTGAAAATTTCTACATGTATTAGGTGATGAAAAGAAATCTAATCCATCTATTTGTTGTCTTATAACTTACTTAAATACAATCAAGGCACAGTTAGGTCCAGATATTACATAACGATTAAATCAGGGAAAGTTTACTTGTGGCAAATCTATTATGTCACTTTTCTGCCTTACATGGTCAGAAATTCTCACTTTGATATTCTTTAATTCTCCTAATTAAAAAAAACAACAACAAAAAACTTTTCTTTAAAAAAATGGTTATGAGCAACTTTATGTTCAGTATTTTAATCTGTTAAAGGAAATGATTTAAAACTTGTGTAATTAATGTTAGCTATCATCGTCTATTTCAATCAGTCTTTTTCTCTTTAAA
Organism: Smutsia gigantea; assembly: GCA_032199065.1. Lineage (NCBI taxonomy): Eukaryota > Metazoa > Chordata > Mammalia > Pholidota > Manidae > Smutsia > Smutsia gigantea. Next base: position 135,704 of record JAVSCE010000452.1, read on the forward strand.
CTCTTTCTCAGTGTCCACCCATCTCAGCTCGTTTGAATCGTTGAGGTTTGCACTGTTCTGCTGGTTGATGGTGGTGGTCGCCCCTGTGTGTGTGTTGTCTTCTTTTACTGTTATATTCTCTGCCACTTTTTCCTGACATGGGATGAGGGTTAAAAATTAAGCACAGTATGGGATTACGTACCTGATATACCAGCTTTCAAGGAACTGTGAGTCATAAAATGAGGAGGATCCATTTCTTTTGCCATCTCGTAGCTACGTGAGTGCCCAGTTTGTAATTTATTTTGTATGTTCTACTTTTCAATCCTGGATTTTCCATTTGATTATTGTTAGTTTCAATTTGCCCACTGAGTTTCCATATTTTCTTAAATCATTCTCATTATATTAGCCCCTAATTACTTTAATATAGTTGTCTTTAATTTTTAAAACATAGTTGTAATAGCTATTTTGTAACAGTCTTTGATAATCTAACATCTAGGTCCCCTCTCAATCAGTTTCTATTGCCTCACGGTAGCAGAGCTGCAGCATTTCCCACTCGTTTCCAACCAAGTTTGCCACTTTCATTGATGATGCCATTAGGCATTTGTTTCACCCTCTGCTCAAAATCAGAGGGTACTCTGTCCAAGAAAGTGTTGGGTTTTCCAGCCAGTGCTGCCCAGCTACAACTACTGAGCTGATGGATCTGGAGGTGGGTAGCCAGGAGGCAGAATGGCACTGCAGACTCCCGGTGTCCCTACCCAGAGATCCATGTGTAAACTCTTCTAATATGTACTTGGCCTTTTATCAAACTCCAGAGGTCTGAAATGAGTATATTTTTATTTTATTTTTTTCCAGTTTTCCATTTGTTTTAGATGAAGGATTGCTTGACTTCTTATACTGACTTTCCTGGAAGTTTTGGCCCATTCTTTTATTTTTTAAAAGCTTTTCACTTGGAAATAATTGTAGATTTACGGAAGAGTCAGAAAGATTGCACAGACGCAGTTGATTTTAGGCCTTAGAGAAAGGCTTGCTTTGATTTTAGTTTTTTGGCACAGAGTTTTATTTTAAAAATCAGTTAATAAATTCAGAAAATCTGAGTATATTAGACACGTGATCTGCCCATGAGAACGTATGTTTTTTCTGTTGATGCATGACTTTGGACTTAAGGTAAAGAGAGATTTCCTAATGTGACTTTAGATTATAGTCTTACTTTTTAAATGGTGACATTTAAAAATATTTTAACAAAAATAATTTATTCCACAACCCTCCCAAGCTATAGGAATCAAGCATGTGGACAGTGTCACCCACCTCTCTGACCATTTATAACCTCTACATGATGGGAAGTGAACCCTTGAGAGAGATGACTCTCCCCTCACTCCAGCATCCTCCACATTCAAAGATTAGATCTATTTTGGAGACTAAAATCCAAAGACAAAAGGCCCAGCACCAAGATGGTTAGAACCTAGTGGGGATAGCCAAAGCACATTCGAAGTGACCTTCTTTTTCTGGAAGCTTCTCTCTACTTTTCACAGCTAAGCCCAGAGTCAGGCATTATGGATCCCAACATCCCTCCCTAAATCCCACATTACATCTCATCACATCCTTCCAAGCCAACACCCATCCATAGCCCAGTAGCCAGTAGCCATTAAAATCAGATATTTTAATGGCGATGCATTAAAAACTTTCTGCCTCACTGACTTTACAACACTCTGCCTCAGATCCACCATGAATTTTATAACTCTGTGGCTTACTCTTGTTGTTAGAATGGGTTAGAATGCCCTTCTCCTCCTTCGTTAGCAGGCTCCCCATTCAAGGATCCATGAAATGCTCCTGTTGGGGCCTATGCTCTTAAGCACTATATCATGTTATATCCTAGTGTACATATTATATGCCTCCTAAGGAAAATGCTTATGTTACAGGTTGAAATTTGCTCCCCACCCCCAAACAGAAAAATAAGATATATTGAACTCCTAACCTCTAAGAACTTTTGATGTGACCTTTTTTTAGAAATAAATATAACTGCACATATAATTAGTTAAAATGAGGTTATACTAGAGTAGGGTGGACCCTTTATCCAATATGACTGCTGGTTTTCTAGGATGAGGACACAGACACACATAAGGGACAATGCCACGTGACATCAGAGGTAGAGGCTGCAGTAATATAGCTGCAAGACAAGGAATGCCAGGGATTGCCAGTAAACCACCAGAAGTTAGAAAGAAAGGGGAAGATTTCCCCTATAGGTTTCAGAAGGAACATGACCCTGTCGACACTTTGATTCTGGACTTCCTGTCTCCAGAACTGTCAGATGATCAATTTCTGTTGTTTTAAGTCATCCCGTTTGTTATAGCAGTCCTACAAACCTGATACAGCTTTCAAGAGAGTTTAGACCAAACTGTGAAATAGTAAGTTAAATTTGTCACAGACTCTCAATTTTAGGCACTTAGAGAAAGGCTTGCTTTTGTCTTTTTTGGTATAGAGTTTTATTTTAAATCCAGAAGATCTGGAGTATATTTATGTGCTATGCCAGTGACAACACATGTCATTTTGGGAGAGGTATGGATTTGGACTCCTGGTCAAGGGAGATTTCCTAACACAGCTTTAAATTACAGTTAAGATGAAGAGTAACTTCCAGTCATATCACCGTTAAGTGAGAATTTAACTAGAAAGTGAAAAAATTCTTCAGCATCCCTTTGAAAACAGATCATTCATAGAAAGTGATTTGTTCCAGCATTTATATACACTTTTGAAACTAGAGAAGCACACAAAAGAGTTAATAGAGTGCATGTTTTTAAAGATGGATTTAGAAATTTTATATTACTAATTCTAACTACTAATTACTAAGTAATTTACTAAATCTACCCCTTGTTTAGTGTAACTAACACTTACCAGTTATTCAGTATGTGCCAGGGACAGTGTGAGGAGCTGGAAAGATAAAGATCAATAAAATCTCATAATCTCCATTTAATAATTAAAAAGCAATTAAAAGCAGCGGAAGCCAAATAAGAATAACAGTAAAGTCGCTGATGTTTGCCATCATGTGATTTTTTTTGGATTGCACCTGTATTTCAGCTAATATATTTAAACAAAAACGCAAGAACTCTGCATTTCAGGGAAACTCACCAAAGTTATGTGCTGCGTAAGGTAAATTAAAAAAAACACACAATGACTTGTAAATAAAATAATGGTTTTAGTTCTGTTACAGATTGGGTCATTCAGGTACTGATATGATACTAAAGTACATTATTGCAATAGTATGAAAATACATATGGTAAAAAGTATTTGATTTAATGTACAACTCACTCAGACTACAGAGAAAGAAACATGACAGGAAAGGGAATACACCTTTTTGGGGAAATACGACTAGGAGAAGGAGGAGAAAGGATGGCTAGGATTTGATGAGGCTGCGGGGAGTCACACTTTTAAGTGGCCAAGGTGACAGTCTTTGCACAAAGGGAGTAAAGAATTAAGAGAATGAATTATGGACAAATCTAAAGAATGAATGTCCTAACCAGGGCAAATAGTATATTAAAATCCCTGAAGCAGTAGTCTGTTTACCTTTTTAGAGAGATTTCAAGGCCAGTGAAGCTAACACAGAGAAAACAAGAGTCAAGGAAGCAGATAAAGCCGGGGAGCTAGTGAATATCTGGATTGTGAATGATTTTATTAACACAGGATAGATCATAAGACCTTCTGTTTTACTCATAGACAGGAACCCCTGGAAAATTTGAGAAGAAAATCATGTGATAATCATACAAATGATAATACAGATAGTAGTAGGAAAACTGGGTTTCTTTCTCTAGGCATGAGGCTCAGGGAGAAAAACCTAAGCAGGGTTGCTGAGTGTTAACTGTACTCCTGTGTCCGTGGTCTCGTTTTCCTCTTTTGTGTGTTCAGAACCTTTCAAGAAATGCTTTTTTTTTTTTAAATCACTAAATCAAAGAGCTGGGCTTTGCTACACCAAGACTATGTTTAAACTTGATTATAAGACAGCTGCTAGATATGACGGCTGTAATAACATGCTATCACCATTAGACATAAAGGCTGATGATAATTACCACCCCATTTCGGCATAGCAGTATCATTTTCTGAAAAACATGTCTTTTTTGCTTGCTGCTTTAGGAAACCAAACTACTGGATTTGGGATATCATCATCAAAATGTTATTTGGGGATAGTTTTGAGTGTTTTATGCTTTATGATTGGTAAAGAAACCAGGCCTTAACTTCCATGCATCAGCAAGTTTAATCTAGAAAATATATTCCAGAAACCCTGCTAAATTTCACTGTGTTTATTTTTGTCTTGTTTTTCTATCGTAAGTTAGAATTTAAGCAACCAGTAGTGATCTAAATATAAAATAAGGCTAATGATCTTCTGTTAAATTTTCAAATAAGTAGATTTAATTGCTACATCCCATTGTACAGCAGACTTCCAGGTGTGTATGAATGCATGTAAAAGGTGGCCAATGGAATTCGGAATGGAAATAGATTACTCCTGCAGGCTCCAAGACCAAGCATCTCCAAACTCAAATGGATTCCATACTTATTTTCCCCCATCTCAAGTTAACTTTTCTTTGCCAGAATACGCAGGGGAGAAAAGGTAACCAGAAGATGAGGAATTACCAAATAACAGGCACCTAGGTTCTTAGCTATTTGATGCACCAAAGCCAAACAATTGGAGCTCTAAGATATATGGAGTTGAGAATACAAGTAGAAAATGTGCTTCCAGGCCTCATCTTCACCCATGACAGACATTATTAAAATGCCACATTGTTTCCCTGGTGATTACAGTGGACTCATAGGATTAAAATCTTTTGTTGTTCTTGACTTAGAGCCGGGTTTTTCAGTATTCACTCTACTGACATTATGAGCCAGTTAATTCTTTATTGTGGGGGCTGCCCTGTGTGTTGAAGTATATTTAACATCATCCCTGGCTTCTGTCCACTAGATGCCAGTAGCAACTACTTCTCTCCTCCAAGTCATGATAATTAAAATGACTGTAGACCACATCCTGAATTGACAAGCATTGTTATAGAGACAGATATACCTAATAAATAAAGGAATTAAAAATAAAGCATAAAACAAAGTTCCTAAACTCAGCTTCCTAAAACATTGTTTTTTGTTTCCTCATTTCATATCCAGACATCATCTATTTAATAGCTTCTTCTTAGGATTCCCTGATGAGGCACTGAAAAAAGACATTTGGATATTAAACGTAATTACCACCTTAACCTAGATCTCAGGTCGATGACAAGTGATTTAATGTGTGGGCATTTGGATTGGGTGAGGGTATATAATTTCACATAGATGTACATATGTCCATTTCTGAATGTGTATATGTATGTGTATGTATATATATGTAATACATTTATACAAATTGCCTTCTTTGTTGACTGACTTTGTTCTCTAACAAATGTAATTTTTAAGTCCAATGTTTTATAAAAGAAGATTAAATGGATGGTAACAGTGTTTGAAAGTCTTATAGTATTCTGAAGGTCAATAGAGAAAGAGGACTGTGAAATCTCTACAAATAATGTTAAAAATTTTTTGACGTTTTTCTGCCCTGTTTATGAGCTTCTATTGCTTTTAGAAAGCTAATACCTAGAAAAGAAACTGTATTCAGGGATTAAGTAGAGTGAATATTTCTCTTCTTTTTAATAGCCACATGGTTCTCCCACACATAAAACTTCTTATACAGTCAATGGGAGTTTTGTGCCAAGGAGAAAGTCATAATAATTGGAAGGAAAATGAACATCAAATTGAAATTTACTCTTGTGGTTTGGATCATTTGGTAACCATGGTGATAGAAAACCAAAATAGCACCTTAAAATAGCACTCAAAAAGGAATTCGGGAGAAATTTTATTGAAATGCTTGATAAATATGATATTATGCATGGAATACTAATACTTTGTTGCTGAGCATTTTGGGCTGTAACTCATTGGCAATTTATTTTTTCACCTTTCTCTTTCCAAAACTATAGGCAGCAGCCTCAGAATAAAAAGGCAAAAGATGTTGGAGAACTCAATTAAAGGAAAACGTAAAGTTAAAATTATTATAGAAAGAGCAAAATATATTAATAACACAAATGTATAGAATTCAATAAAATTTGTTTCTGAGCTTCTTGGTAATCAAGGCATAGACACATAAAATTGTTATTTAATATGAAATTATAAAGAGAACAATATTCTAAGGGGAATAATACTCTGAAAAATAACACTAACATTGTTATCTTATTGTTCAAAGTCATTTTTCTCTCATAAGAAGCCTATTATAAGAATGAGAATAAGAATAGGCTTATTGACATCTCTACTATTTTTCCTAGAGTACAGTTAAAATGTTTATCAAATGAAATTGTTTTATATTCTTTTATTGCACACTTGCATTACCAAAATATTTGCACAATATTTTTGTGAATCTCTTTTGTCTAATAATATTCTTCTTTTTAAATTAAAGTATCATTGATATAAAATTTTATGTTGGTTTCAAATATACAACACAGTGGTTCAACAGTTACCCATGTTACTAAGTGCCCACCCCCTTTAGTGTGGTCACTTTCTATCAGTGTTGTAAGATGTTACAGAATCATTAACTGTATTCTCTGTGCTGTACTGCCATCCCCTTGACCAACTTACATTGTGATTGTGAATTATTGTGCCCCTTAATCCCCTTCCTTCTATCCCCCAACTTTCCCCAACCCCTCCCCCTTGGTAACCACTAGTCCCTACTATTTTGTTCCTTCTGTTTTGCTTTGTTTTTAAACTCCACCAGTAAGGGAAATCATATGGTACTTGTCTTTCTGCACCTGGCTTATTTCACTGAGCATAATACTCTCTAGATCCATACATGTTGCTGCAAATGAGAGGATTTCTTTTCTTTTTATGGATGAATAATATTCTGTGTGTATATGTACCCATATACATATACATATCATATACTGCTTTACCCATTCATCTATTGATGGACACTTAGGTTGCTTCCATATCTTGACTATAGTAAGTAGTGCTGCGATAAACATAAGGGTGCATCTGTCTTCTTGAATCAGAGATCTTATTTTCTTTGAGTAAATTCCTAGGAGTGGAATTACTGGGTCAAACGGTATTTCTATTTTTAGTTTTTTGAGGAACCTCCATATTTCTTTCTAAAATGGTTGAACTAATTCACATTCCCACCAAAAGTGTAAGAGGGTTCCCCTCTCTCTGCATCCTCACCAGCATTTGTTGTTTCCTGTCTTTTGGGTGTTGGCTGTTCTAACTTGTGTGAGGTGATATCTCATGGTGGTTTTAATTTGCATTTCCCTGATGATTAGTTATGTAGAGCATCTTTTCATATGCTTGTTGGCCATTTGTATTTCTTCTTTAGAGAAGTGTCTGTTCAGATCCTCTGTCCATTTTTTAATAAAGTTATTTGTTTTTCATGTTGAGGCATATCAGTTTTTCATATATTTTGGATGTTAACCCCTTATCAGATGAGTCATTTATAAATATATTCTCCCATACTGTAGGATGCCTTTTGTTCTGCTGATGGTGTCCTTTGCTGTATAGAAGCTTTTTAGTTCGATATAGTCCCTGCTCTGGGCCTGAGACCCAGAAGTGCATGGGTAAGGTAACTGTTCTATGCAATTAAAAAAACTTTTCAGAATCTTTTGATGGAATCATTCCAGTATATATATAAAATACCCTAAACTGTTTTAAAACTGCTTTTCTTATTGAGGATTTCAATTTAATTTTAGGAAAACTCCTGTGAAACAGTGAAGTTATTTTTCTCCCTTTTTTAAATAGAAAAAATACTGAAGCACAAAAAATGAAAATCAATATAGTGGCATACATGAAACTAGAACTCAGGGGTTTTGATTCTTAACTTTTTATCTGTATATGACTCTGAGCTAGCTAGCTAGGTAATAGAAAGATCATAGATACATGGAAGATAGTAGATAGAGATACATACATCTATTATATATGTAATATACATATGTACATATGTTTTTATTTATGAAAACACATATGACTGTTGTTTTTACTTCTATTTTAACTTTGATTTAATAGGTTGATAAACACATTAAAGTATTTAGAAAATTGATCATTCAGAACTGATGCTTCCTTTTGTAGAAGAACTTACTGAACAGTATGAGATGTGATCTGTGTTTAACATACAGAACTAAAAAATCGGAAGGAAAAGTGCTATCCTGACATACATAGTTATGTTAAGCACATGTCCTAGTTTGCTTGGCATAGTCTAGGTTTCTGCTTGTATTCCTGGAGGAATTATTACTAGCATTCTTCCCTTTCAAAGACACAAAAATGTCTTCATTTGAAGGATAAAGTATATGGTTATTTTACCAACTTGCTCAAAACCTGTGGCAAAAAGGGAAAATTGAAAATAAGTATGAAATGTGAATTTAATCCTAAAGTAAAATAGATGACTAAAGGATTCTTTAGGGACCAGAAGTCATTTAGAACATAGACTAGAATGAGCCTTTGAAAAATAATGATAATTCCAATGTATTGTGCTATTTGAAATAGAAAATATAGGCTGAAAACATTGCTAGGCTTCATGAACTTTATAGCATATTGGCAGGAGGGGAGGATTTAGCATAAATGTACAATTTGTTGTGTTAGAGAAAAATTTTAAAAAGCTTTCAATGTGTACAATTTTAAAAATGTGATTTGCATGTTGGGGAAAAAAACTAGGTAAAATTGTATGGACTGAGATCAAGTTACTTAGATAAAACAACTTACTTCATTTCTTGATTTCCTCTCAGGAGAACATTTCTGGTTTCAGAAATTGTATTTACACAATATAGGAATCTACTGAAACCTGCATGAAGTGTCACTGATCTGTTTGAACATTCTTTTACCTGGTCATATTCTTTAATGTTTAAAAAATGATTTTAATTTTGCATTATAGAGTATCCCAAATTCATAAAAAATGTGCAGGGAAAAATATAACACATTTCCATTTTATCTAGATTTGATGAATAATGTCATTTTACCATATTATTTACTTATTTATTTTTAAAGAATAATGTACTAGACAGAGCAAAGGCCCTAGTCTCTCTCCTGTTTCCCTATTTTTTCCAAGGTAACAACTGTCTTGGGTTTATACTTTTTCTGCATGTTTTCATCTTGTATTAAATATGTGTACAGGGTAATACATTTTGTATGTCTTTACTCTTTACATAAGCCTTATTTGCATATCTATTACTCTTTTTATCTATTCAATTATTTTTCAAGCAGTATTCAGATTGATATTTGCATATCTAGTCCTTTAATGTCATTGTCTTTTATACAATGGGACACTGTAGCATATACTCTCCCACTGTTTCTTCTAGTCTCTGGTTGATGGACATTTATTTTTCAGTTTTAGTTGTTTTGTTGTTTAGTTGTTTGTTCTGCTATTACAAACAAAACCTCAATAAACATTGTACTTGTCTCCTTGAGTGTTTTTGGTCTCAGTAGGTTTTATGCCTAGAAGTAGAATTATTTTCAGTACTACTATTTAAATTGTTCTATTTCAAGCTACAGTTTTTTTTCCAGCTTTATTGAGGAATAAGTGACAAATTGACAAATGTAGTTGTATATATTTAGTGTACAGTGTGATGATTTGCTATACATACACATTGTGAAATAATTACCACAATCAAGATAATATATTCCCTACCTCACGTAGTTTGTTTTTATTTTTGTGGTGAGAACGTTTAAGGTCTACTCTCAGCAAACTTCAGGTACAAAATTGCATATTCCTTGTAGTCACCATGTCATACATTGGATCGTCAGAACTTAATCATCTTATAACTGAAAGTTTGTACCCTATGACCTGTATCTCCTCATTCAGAACATATTGTCCTGTAAAGTCTAAGGGCAGAGAGTCAGAGGTCCCATTGTATCTCGTCCTGCCTACCCTGGGTGCCATCAGACTTTTAAATTTTCTTGTCAATCAGATATTAAATGGTATTTTATATTTATTTCAATTTGCATGTTCTTAATTACCAGTAATGTAGCATATTTGTGTCATGTGTTTATTGGTCTTTTGAACTTCCTCTTTTATAAATAATTTTTTAAAGATTTTTTATTTGACAAAATTGAATCTTCAAGGGAAAATGTTATTACCTGTGATACTGGAACTTTCTTACTTTCATTCTGTGGGTATCTGATCAAGTAGCCCGAATACAGTTTATGTGTATGGTATAAAATAGACACAATTTAAAAAATCTATGATCAATCCAACAACTTTTTCAGTCTATTTTTTACCTAGTACTCATACCTTTACATGATTTCTAAGCACTGGATAGGTAGGTATAATTTTTTCTTAGCTATAAAAGTTGTCTTTGAAGTTTATGTATGGTTTATTTTATGTATTTTATTTTATCCTTTATAGAGTCTAGCCCAGTGTCTTACACATTCATTCCTTCATTAAGCACTTTCTAGATGACTGTTTTATAAATAATTAAAAAATATATTTTATATATTATAAAAATCATTTTTTGTCTTATTAGTGTGTAGGAGTTCTTTATAGTTTGGATATTAATGCTCTGCAGTTCATATACATTGCAGACATATCCCATCAGTGGCCATGTTCAATTTTGTTTATGGTTAATTTTGTCAAGCTGAACTTAACACTAATGTAGCCAATGTACAAGCTTTTTAAATTATTCAGTTTTGTGTATATCTTATTTTTAAATTTAATGTTCTATTTTTCACGCTCCAATTTTTAATCCATCTGTAATTTATTTTTACAAATGGTATGAAATAGGGATCTTTTTTTAATATTAATAGACATTTATTTCAGAACCATTTATTCTCTATGCCTTCAGTTGACATCTGTCATCTATCAAGTTTGTGTGTATCTATAACTTGATTTCAGTGCTCTCCGTTTTCCTCCAGTGACTTGTACACATCCTTCTTTCAAACCTACAGTGTATTTCATTCAGACTTTCTATGAATTTGTGGGGAAGGGAGGGGTGGTTACTAACTGCCAGATTTCCGGAGTAGAAAATTGGGGCATTTGCATTCCATAAACAAATACCCTTATTATGTAAACTGCAAAGCAAGGGACACTTTAAAGGAGCTAGAAATCAGCTGTCTCTAGGGAAAAAGAGGTATCTTGTTTTTGAAAAATATTTATTTCTAGAATATAATTTTATGTATTTGAGTACAAGATT